>JAADXL010000213.1:0-42417 GCA_023337755.1 Pythium aristosporum
AAGGATGTCTGGGACGCCGTGGGGGCCGAGGGGACGGGCAGAGAGCTTTGGGTCGCCGTGGGGGCCGACGGCTTGGGCAGGTTCACGGGCGATGTGAGTGGCGCCGTGAGGTCGTTGGAGAGAAGCATATTGGCGTTCTCGCCGTCGTCGTTGGACTTGCGGTCGGATCCGACCGGTTTCTGTGGCGAATCGTGCCGTCGTTTGTAGATGACTATGGCCATGACAATCCCGATCGCGAGCACGGCGACCACGCCAAGAACAATCCCAACAATTGCCGCGGTCTGGAGGCCGCTATGGGGGTGCTTCGGGCGGGGCACCGGCGAAGGCAATGGCGGAGGAGAGGACACGCTCGCATACTCCAACTGTCCGTCGGCCGCGTTGGCGCACTGAGGCGAGTTGGAGAGCGGCGTCAATACGTCGCGCACGAGCAGCACCACTTTGCCAGTGGCGTTGTCGCCAAAGATGATGCAGTCGCTCTTGAGCGTGCGGTTGAATCCCCTCATGGTCGTGAAGGCATCGCGACAGGACGCGAAGGTGCACATTCTGTCGGCCTCGGAGATCGGCATCGGCCACGTCCTGTCCAGAAGCGAGCCGTTGAACTCGGCGTTGCATTTCAAAATGTTGCCGTTCTTGAAAATGGCCGCGCCGACGTCATTCACCTCCACACAGAATGTCTTGGACGACAGCGGCCCGACGACCGCAGACGCGCTGTGCGTCGAGAGCCACGCCACGAGCGCGAGCGGGGCGGACGAACGCAGGCGACGCATGAAGGGACCGGTTCGGTGCTTTCTGAAGAGTTCCGCTTGGAATAGCCAGCGGCACGTTGCCTCCCAAAATGAATATTGTGGGACATGAATAGTGCTCGAAGTTTCGCGGAGTCAGCTGGGAAAGACTGTATAAATGCATACCCTGTCGAAACGCATACACTGCCACGTGAGCATGCTTGACGATTGCGACACCCATCACGGCTCCCATTATCTTATTTGGCGCATCATGGGTCGTGGCTTGGCGCTGTGGTGCTGGGTATTACTACCAGTCGCTTCCGCCGCTGGTGGCGATGGCTCCAACGCGGGCGTCGTTGGCCTGTGCAACGCGACGGCGTTTACGGAAATCGAGTACGACCCGAACGTCGCCACGTGCCAGGCCACGAGCCAATTCTCCTTCACGTCGCCCAGCGCCAACGCCACGGCCGTGGACCTCAGGCTCACGCCGGCTGAAGCCAAGGTGATTTGCCGCGTCCCCGCGTGCCGCGCCGTCTACAAGACGCTGCGTCGCCTGGCCATCCGCGAGTGCTATGTCGCCGCCACGCGCATGCGGCTCTACCGCGACATTCTCGAGCCGCTGGCGGCGTCGCCCAACTGCACGAACAGCGTAGACGGCAGTGGCAACAGCGATGACGGCGTCGTCGCGCTTGTGAAGCCCCCCAAGCCATCGCCGCCTGCACCACCTGCGGTTCGCGAGAAGAAGAAGAACAGTACCGTCGCTGTGGTCGTGGGCGTCACTCTTGCTGTCGTCGCGGTAGTCGTGGTCACCATGGCGGTCGTCTGGCGCAAGCGACAGCGACGTGCTGCCGCAGATAAGACGAGGAGCTCCTCGAGCGAAAGTGGCGTTGATACTGATCCCACGGGGCTCTACAATACAGTGGGCTCTCCTCACGACATTGGCAACGCTCACG
This sequence comes from Pythium aristosporum, assembly GCA_023337755.1. Taxonomy (NCBI): domain Eukaryota; phylum Oomycota; class Peronosporomycetes; order Pythiales; family Pythiaceae; genus Pythium; species Pythium aristosporum. The sequence continues at coordinate 1,676 of JAADXL010000213.1, forward strand.
CCGACACGTTATGGAGCGACCAGGAGCTCCTGCAGTGGCGCGTCTCCGTGGACGGCATTGAAGACATTCGCGTGATCGGCACGGGCGCGTACGCGGTCGTGTACCTCGTGCGCGACCGCAGCGAGCGGCTCTTTGCTTCGAAGCGGCTCATCCACGACCACGCCACGCGCGACAAGGCACGCGCCTTTCTCCAGGAGATCAAGCTCGTCGCAACGCTGGTGCATCCACGCATTGTCGCGTTCGTGGGCGCCGCGTGGACGACCGAGGCCGATCTCCAGGCGCTGTTCGAGTACCTCCCGAACGGCGACTTGTGTACCCACTTGGCCAAGACCAGTCGCGCCGATGAACGCGAAGTCTGGGATGCCACCAAGCTGCAGATCGCGATCGACGTCGCGGACGCGCTCGTCTACGTCCACGCCTTTTCGCCGCCGCTCGTGCACCGCGATCTCAAGTCGCGCAACGTGTTGCTCGGCGATGGCATGGAGGCCAAGCTCAGCGACTTTGGCGTCTCGCGGTACCACTCGGACGCGCTGACCATGACCACGGGCGTGGGCACGGGGCGGTGGCTCGCCCCCGAAGTGCTCAACGGCGGCGGCGACTACAGCGAGCGCTGCGATATCTACTCGCTTGGGATGGTGCTGGTCGAATTGGACTCGCATCGCCTGCCGTTTGCTGACGTGCGACTGCCCGAGATGACGATCCTACAGCAAGTGAGCCAGCACCAGCTCACGCCGACGCTGCGCGACACGTGTCCGCTCGCGCTGCGGCAGTTAGCTCTTCAATGTCTCACGTTTGAGCCGAACCAACGACCCAGCGCTGTCGACGTCGCGTCGGCCCTGCGCGCGATCGCAGCGACCACGGATTTCAAGTCATGAGTGGGAGAATCCTGCAATCGCGACAGTATAGTAAGACACCTTATCGTTTTCCTTCTCCTGTGTCCCCCTCTTATCGACAGATTAGTGAAACGAAAACGAGGCACCTCGGGCCTGTTGGCGACGTCAATGGATACAAAGTGCCCGGGGAAAGGGCATCTCGCGCGGAGCTCTTGCGCTTTGCTGCTGTCACCGCTTTGCAACGCATCGATCACGGCTTCCTGGAATGCCGACTCGAACACGCCCATGTACCGGTCCACTATCTGCTGTACGGACGGCTCGCTGGCGAGCACGAGTACCTTGGCCACGTCCTGACGCATGTGTCTCGCAGAGTTGACGACGAGGTACTCAAGCACGTCGTAATGGCCTCCTTCGTACGCCTCGCGAAAGGCCCCGGGGTCGCAGTCTGTTCGAGCCCGATGTGCGACCACGTGCCTCAGGACGGAGAGATCGCCTCGTTTAGCTACAAACTTGGTCAGCCATCGTTGCAACACCAAGTCGGGACACGCCGTCATGAGCCACCGAAATAGGGCGACCGTGGGCGTGGCCGGGAACGCCCTTTTCAGGATGCGCTGCGCTTTGCTGGTTGTGAGCGGTGAGCGGGACTGGAGCAATTCCAGCAGAGCGAGGTCGGCGTCGCTCTTCCAGTTTGTCACTGCCTCTTGCCACAAGAGGTGCGGATCGCCGAGGTTCATGTTGCTGGAGATGGCCCACTGCAGCAAATCTGGGCGGCGGTGTTCCACCGCCCAACGCGGGAGACGGCCAAGCTTCGGGCCTCGCCATTCGCCACCCCGATGGACGCGACCCTTTTGGAGCAGATCGAGGTGGTGCGGCGTCCCGAAACGAGCCACGAGTTGCAGTAGCTGGTCGATTTGCGAGCGCTCGATGCGGCCACGCGGTGGGTCGGACTCGTGTTCGATCCACAACTCGTACAGCGCGACGGGGATCCCTCCCTGGTACGACGTGATGAGGGAAAACATCCATGGGTCGGTGAGGACGTAGAGAATCGTCTGCGTGGGGACGCGTGCGCACGGTGGCTCCAACGCGGACGACACCATTGCGATCTTTGGTGAATCAGATATCCAAACTCTTATTCGAGTGACTCTGGAAGTTTTGCATGAGGATTTCTGGAGAACTGCCTAAAAGTTCCAGGTTTTCGTCTGAAAACTGAAACTTCTCGGGTGAGTCCTGGATCGGCGAAGTGGATGCGCGCGGTATCACTATATTCCAAGCTATTCGCCGCCATTGCCGGTAGCTTTTGGCTCACGGCCACAGACAATTGCGTTCTCAAACGTCGCGTTCTTCACGACGTCAGTCATGTTTGGCCGGGGTCACATCGGCATCATCCTCTGAGGCGCATGAGGCGCGGAATAGAAACAGTGGCTACAGTGAGTGTGCCCCGCTCAATGTCTTCGATGGTCCGCTGGCCAACTGGGTGGATGCGTTCGGTCTGATCCGATATTAGGTCGTTTTTGGGCGATTATTGGATCGGTGTCAATAATTTACTGATGTCCAATTTATTGGTATTGTTGCCCCAGGTCCACTCGACTCGCACCCGCTCGCTCCGGTCAATAAGGTGCCACTATTTTCAAATCTCATTGTTATGGCTCGACAAAGCGGTTTTCATGCACCAGTTCATTCCCATGTAACTCAATAGTCCTCCTCAAAATCGTGAAGATCCTCATCATCATAACCGATCGGTTCCTCCCACAGGAGCACGCGGCGCACTTCGCGCTCGGCCGCAAAAGCAAACACGCGCTGGACGAGCGACACGTCCAGCGACTGGACCGCACTACCCGCTCGACCTGCGACGACGCTTAAGAAGGCATACTTGGCTTGTCGCGCAACTGTCGCTCCCAGGACCTGCCCATGGAACGCGGCGTTGATGCGCGCTTTCATGACCGCAATACGACGATTCGTTCGCCACGAGTGCGACCCCGTCTGGGACTCGACAATCGCCAAGTTCGGTCGCATCTGCAGAATCTTCTCGAGTGTCTTCAGCTGCGAGTCGTCAAGCCCTTGGGTGGCAATCCGCAGCTCGCGTAGCGCCGTCAAGTTGGCATCATCAAGTAGGATGGACAAGAGCCGCGCGAGAAACTTCTTGGTCAACGTGCGACTATAGTTGAGGTTCAACACCTGCAGGCGATCGCCGAGTGCACCGCGTGTCGAGAGTGCCTCCAGCAGCGTGTTGCTTTCCTTCAGTAGGATTTTCTGACCACTGAGCACGAGCTCCGTGAGGCCCGTGCACTGCGTGAGCAGGAGCGGTACCAGCCCTGTTGGAAACGGATAGTGTCCAAACTCGATCGCGCGGAACTGATAGCCGATCAGTTTCACCATGGACTGCAAACTCTCGCCGACCCACTTGGCACTCCACATATCGTTTGTTTCAGGACGCATGTGGACAGAAGAGCTGAGGTCGCCGGCAAAACGCCCGACCAGCTCATTGCGTGCACAGCTGAGCGGCTCACGCTCGATGCTGTCGATCCACTCGGACTGCACCCAGCCGAGACCGACACCCGGAACGACCACACACACGGCGCCATCCGTGCGTTCGTAAATAGCCTCGAGCTCACACGCGGTCGCGAAAGTGTCGCTCCACATGGGTATCCCCGAGTGACCTGTCAAGAATACGTCGACGCGTGCTCCAGCTTTGATACTGCACACCAGTAGCTCGGTCGTGGGCTCGAGGTCACTTCGGCTCCCGCCAAAGATGAGCTCGGCGGCTGGGTTGCGCAGTGTCTTGGCCATCACCGCCGCCGACAGTGGACAGTGCCTCACGTGACCGATCTTGCGCAATCGTAGGCGCGCAGCGAACCTCCTTGGCCGCGGGTAGAATAGCCCAAAGGCGAGCCAGCGCCAGTAGTCATCGCCCTGTTCGTCCCGATGCGTCCTCTTCTGGAGGTAGGTCGGTGTCTTGCTCCAGTCTACATACGTACCTCAGCGCCGAGAAGCGCATCGCAAAGAAGGCGAGGCACGCATAGTTTCCGCTCAGGGAAACTCGGCGCAATGAAGACGGCGTTGTCGTCTTGACCGCTCGGCTCGCAAGCGCCGGCAGTGCGTCGATCGCAAACACTGCGCGTGTGATGGCGAGCCACGCCGCCGGGGTCTCACTCGGCGGTCTCCAGTCGGTGCGGAAGCCCCCGACGTAGTTTGGCACGAGCTCCTCAAGTCGCAGCTCTTCGACGCCGTACCGATGGATACACTTGTCCACGATGCGTGCTAACACGTCAAGATCTGGCGGCATCAGGTCGTCGTGGCTCAGCTCGAGCTTACGCACGTCGAATTGGCGACGCGGGCTCGCAAACGTACGGTCGAGAAACCGTTCGAGTAGTTCGAGTGTTGCGACTCGGAGGCAGCACTGGCTAAACACAAAGCCCATCGAGGTGGTGGGACGGGTCGTGACGGATGGTGCACTTGCGGGAGTCGTCATGAACGATACGAGTGCGTCCTCGAATGCGCTGTCCATGACGAGCGTGCGGCGGTACCCACCAAAGTCGACCACGTACACGGGGAACTCCACTCGTCCCAGTTCCTGCTTTTGCACGTCGCACATTGACGGATACGCCATGCATGCCTGCACTACGTCAACCCAGAACTGCGTCTTGAGCAGTGGGAACGCGTCTAGCTGCTGTGCGTGGCGTACAAGGGAAGCAAACGCTTGGAGAATGGACGGTAACTCGGCGGGGGTCCACTGGCGCTGGACGTTTATGGGGTAGAACTTGAGTACGACTTGCGGTACGGCGTCGAGCAGCTTGGCGGACGCGCCGACACCAGGCACGAGCTCGATCAGCTGCGACAGCACAGGCGTGATGTCCGTGAGGAGCTGCCTGCCCTGGGCAACAAGTAGCCCCATAGCGGCCGCGTCCTGCTCGCGCGGCGCCAAGTGCGGCAACACCTGATCGACGTGGCCAGTGTCCGGGCCGTTCAAGTTCATCGACAAGGTTATTGTAAACGGTAGGAAGCAACTGGGAAAATGTGGTTGTTAATATGTATGCGTGTTGATTCACTCACATACAGTGGGTAATACTGGCCTCGGCGGGAAGTGAGTCATTGGCACCATGACTCATGCACCACACGCATATATCACTCGCGTGCACTTCAAGTCTAGAGACCACTACCACTCTTTGGCCAAAAGGCCTATACAGCCACGTCCATTCCAGTTCGCACATCTAGAACCTCAATGAGCGTGTCGTCGTGGAGACTGAGAGCGGGTGTGTACCATGTTTACAGCCATTTGCGGGAGCGGAATGCGGACGCACTCCAAGGTATAATAATCTTAATCCTCCACGAGGCGATGACGACAGTAATCACCAGGGCGGTGGCGTTCAGGAGCTGTCGCAAAGTCGCGAAGGGCTACGCCACCAGCCACGGTGGCTGCCAGCGTGGTCATCGGGAATGATGGTAGCCACATCCACATAGCAGGGCCAGGAATCCAGACTCTTTCACACGTCAAGGACATCCACTGCCCCACATCCGGACAAGTGTATACTAGGCCAGGGTAATGGGACGGTATGCAACTCCATTTATCCGGAAGGTATACACATTTTTCATCGACTCCATCTTGAAGTGGCACGAGTAGCTCACCAATCAGCCAATCACAGCTCCTCATAAGCCCGTTGGACACAAAACCGGACCTCTACGGCCTACGAGCTTTGGGTGCAAGAGTGTCCACTATTCCAGGTGCGCAGCAATAGCGACGCTCCGCTGACACTGACCAGTACGGGAGTCTCCACGGCGCCGGCCCCGCATCACTCGTTGAAACGTGCTGTGCGTGCCACCTGGAATCAATGGCTCACCCACGCGCTCTGCTGCTCGCGGCCGCCGTCGCCCTCGCCGACTCGGCTTCTGCCCTGCAAGGCAATGGCTCTGGATCGACCGACGTGTTGCCTGCCTGTAGCGAGACAGCGAACGCCACGAGCCTCTATTCTAATGCGTTTAGTACGCAGTGCTACACCGCCACGGGCTTTTCGCTTTCGAACATCAGCGCGCCGCTCTCGAGCGAGCAGGCGAGCAGCGTCTGCGAGTCGTACTCGTGTCGAGGCGTCTACGCGACCGTCGTGCAGCTTGCGCTGCCCAGCGACTGCCTCTTGAACAACTCTATACAGCTCCAGACCGTCCTTGAGGAGCTCGCCCCGTACTGCAATGGCAGTGGCTACACAAACGACGCCGGCTCGGAGTCCTACATCGTCGACCACAACGTCCGCGTTCCGTCTGTCCCCGAGCCGACGGCCTCGCGGGTGTATACGACAACGGGACCTTCCCGGATGAGTGGGCCAACGATTGCGACAATCGTGAGCGGCGCGGTCGGCGCTCTGCTCGCGTTCGTCGCAATTGTCGTGGCCGTCGCGTGGTACAAACGCCAGAGTCTGCGCGACCTGCGGCGCCGCGCGTACACTGACCCGCTCGTCGAGAGCAAGACAACGCCTAGCATCAGTCGACGATTCTGGAGCCGTCCCAGCAGCAGTACCAGTGGCAAGTTCGGTGGTACGTACACGGCCACCACCGACGCCTCCAGCGAGGCCGGCATCAACGTGGTACCCCTACATCCGCTCCAGTCGAGTACTTTCCACGGAGACACACTATGGAGCGACCAGGAACTGCTCGCGCGCCACATGCGCGCCGAGGACATTGAAGACATTCGCGTGATCGGCAGCGGCGGCCACGGCGTCGTGTACCTCGTGCGCCACCGCGGCCGCCGGCTGCTCGCGTCCAAGCGGCTCGTGCAGGACCACGTGACGCGCGACAAGACGCGGCTGCTCATCGCCGAGATCAAGCTCGTCGCGCAGCTCGACCATCCGTGTATCGTGCAGTTTGTCGGTGCCGCGTGGACGACCGAGTCGGACCTGCAGGCGCTCTTCGAGTACATGCCGAACGGCGACTTGTGCACGTACCTGGCCAAGACGAGCCAGCCGGACGAGTCGGAGACGTGGGATCTCAGGAAGATCCAGATCGCCATGGACGTTGCCGAGGCGCTCGTCTACGTCCACTCGTTTTCACCGCCGCTCGTGCACCGCGATCTCAAGTCGCGCAATATTTTGCTGGACGACAACATGCGCGCCAAGCTCACGGACTTTGGCGTCTCGCGGTTCCACTCCGACGACAACACCATGACCACGGGCGTCGGCACGAGTCGATGGCTCGCGCCCGAAGTCATGGCCGGCGGCGGCATCTACGACCAGACGTGCGACATCTATGCATTTGGCATGGTGCTCTCGGAGCTCGACACGCACCGGCTTCCGTTTTCCGAACTGCGCATGCCGTCCGGGAACCCAATGCCCGAGATGACGATTCTCCAGCGCGTGAGCCAGGGCCAGTTGCAGCCGAGCTTCCGCGCGACGTGCCCCGAGAGCTTGAAAGCCATTGCGCTGCGGTGTGTGGCGTTTGAACCAGCGAAGCGACCGAGTGCGATCGAAGTGTCGTACGCACTGCGGACGATCGTAAAGAAGGATTTTGGTCTGCAGAGATAACGAAATATGTAATTGTGGCGTGGTTACATGTTTGGAGTGCCTCAGGATCTTGGTACGAGCTGTTGGGAAGACTGTTGTCATGATCTAGTCGTTCCGAGAATGACTGCCGCTCGCCCCATGGTACTGATATCCGTTGGCAAGCAATGACCTCTCATAAAGTGACCCGGCGTCCCGAACTCGGCTGCAAGTCTGTCCAGAGTACAACAGCATTGTAGAAGATCAAGGCTGCGTTCAGCCAGATGAGCCCCAGCGGCAGCCACGAGTCTTGGTCGATCCTGAACTTGTATCGCGCCACGGGAAGTCCTGTCTGGAAGGACGTGATGAACAGCCGTGGGCGAGACCACGTGGAGACTTGGCTGTGTGGCGCACGATGGCTGTGCGCTTGGTGGTAGGGCCATCGAGGGGCTCAACCGAGGACTCTGGCAGTGCGAGTCCTAGAACTTGGCGTTTTTCCAGTGAGTGTTCTAAAAATGCTGGACTCGAGATCTGGATCTTTCAGTAAAAGTTCCAGGAAGACTACCTCGTTTTAGTGACGACGCGGAGTCACTTCAACCGGATAGTGACACGGATTCGCCACCGAGAAAGATCGCCATGGCGACGTCCGCGCCGACACCGCCGCGCGCGCGAGCCCCCACGCAGTCCGTTTTCTACGTCGTCACGGACCCGTGGCTGTTTCGCCTCATCACGTCGTACCAGCTAGGGATGCCGGTCCTACTGTACAAGCTCTACGTCGAGCATAGCCCCGAGCCACGGCGTGGCCGCTTCACGCGCAAGCAGCTTGCTGAGCTAGTGTCGCTCGTGGTCGAACATGGGACGCCATTCCACCTCAGTCTGCTTCAGTCAAGTCACATCTACGAAGACGGAAAATGGCACAGTCCAAAGCTCGGTCGTGTCCCGCGTTGGGCGGTGGAGCACCGCCGCGCAGATTTGCTCCAGTGGCTCGTCTCGACCAGATTCCAGCTCGGCGATCCTCGTCTCTTGTGGCAAGAGGCAGTGACAAACTGGGAGAGTGACGCCGACCTCGCTCTACTAGATTTGCTACATTCCCGCTCGCCGCTCACGACCGTCAAAGCGCAGCGTATTTTGAAAGAGGGGCTCCCGGACACGCCCACAGTCCGCCTGCTTCAGTGGCTCAAGAACAAGTGCCCCGACTTGGCTTTGCCACGACTGCTCACGAGAATTGCGGCCGAGCAAGGCGATGCCAATGTCTTGCGGTTCGTGGCCGAGCACCGATCGCGTACAGACTGCGACGTTGAGGCCTTTCGTGAGGCGTACGAGAGAGGCCATTTCGACGTGCTCGAGTACCTCGTCGCCAACTTTGCGACCTACATGCGTCCAGACTTCGCGAAGACTCTCGCGGTCGCCAGTGAGCCGTCCGTACAGCAGATTGTGGACCGCCACGCGAGCGTGTTTGTGTCGGCATTCCGGGAAGTCGTGATCGATGCCTTGCGAAAGGGCGACTGCAGCAAAGCGCAAGAACTTCTTGAAGCACTCGAACGTCGCGCGAAATGCACTTTCCACGGGTCGATATCCATTGATGATGCGGCATCGTGGAAAGGACTCGACGGACTCAAATTCCTCCATGAACGTGGACTCGCGGTCGCCACGACAGAGGCGATGGATCTGGCCGCCGAGAAGCAGCGGTGGAGTATCGTGAAATTTCTCCACATGGAACGCACGGAAGGCTGCACGACGCGCACGATGGATGCCGCCTGCAAATCCGGAAACCTCAAGTGCGTACGCTTCTTCCATAAGCACCGAAGTGAAGGCTGTTCGACGGACGCAATGGACTTTGCCGCAGAGACGGGATCGATGGAGATTCTTCGCTATCTTCATACGCACTCGAGCGTGGGGTGTACCACCGACGCCATGGATAAGGCGGCGAGCCGCGGCCATCTCCAGGTCGTCCAGTTTCTCCACGAGAACCGATCGGAAGGATGCACGACGGAGGCACTGGATGGTGCCGCCATTGGTGGATTTCTTGAGATAACCCAGTATCTGTGTGAGCACCGTTCCGAAGGCGGCACGGTCGAGGGGGTCCAAGATGCGCTCGAAAACCACCATTTCGAAATCGTCCAAGTTCTTTACGATCGGTTTCCGCATCTCTTTGGGCGCGAGTTGATGTTCAAGTTGCTCTTGCGCGGTGCGTTCACGATCTTCATGTCGCTGCGGGACGCCTTTCCCGACGAAGCCAACCGGGTTGTGAACCGTGTCGCCTTCGAAGCCGTGCGGCAACTCAGTCTAGCACTTCTGGACGGCGGTACTGGACGGCAAAGCGAACGACAGAGCTCAAGTTCAGTTCAAGCAACTCTTCGTCGCGTGCTCCGCTCGTCGGTGGGAAACGCGTTTGATCAGCGAGATAGAGTAAGAGAAGCGTGCCGTGTTGGGCCAGATTCTCCACCACGGGGTAGCTTGCGCGGAAGCCAGCAAGTACCGACTCTTCAGCGGGTTTGTGTTCGGCCAGAACTCGTAGAGCAGCCACGGGATACCGTGCGCGAACGACGCGATGTGCTTGAGCAGGAATGGGTCCGTTACGACGGCAAGCGGTGCCCTCGAGGACATGCTGATGGTGACGCGCAGGAGATCTTTTGGGAGAGTAGTACTGGGAGCTTCTATCTTTCCCATGACAGCAATCGCCCTTCAGCATCGTGGATACCGGTATCATCCGGTGTTGAGCTCACAAGACCAACACTCGCAATCGATATCATGTGAGCCTAGAGAGATCGAGGTGGCTGCCGTAGTCTATAAATTGATTCAAGGTGCACGTTGCGAGCCTTCAGACCATTGGAGAGTATATATGGTGGTGGCATCCGCTGACGCCGCCTTCGTCGGTCGATACGGACTAAGGACTCGCCCGGACGACGCAGAGGCTCAACGAGACAAGACGAGACTGCGGGTGACACGAAAGAACGATTGATACACGAGCAAATGGAGGACGGAGGGCGACGCGCGAGCGTCTCGAGCGTGGCGCTGGCGCCGAGCGAGATGGCGACCATCAAAGTGTTTTGTCGGCTGCGCCAGCAGAACCAACTGGAGAAGCGCGAGGGCGCGACGAAATGGTGACGTCTTCACGACTGTGGATGGGTTGGAGGTTGCTAATGCGTGGGATGCTCAACAGCTCCACGGTGCTCGACGGACGCACGATTTTCTTGCGCAACGAAAAGTGCGACGTCGACGAGATCCGCTGTACGTTTGACCGCGTCTTTGACACGCAGTCCAACCAGCAAGAGGTCTACGAGCACACGGCCAAGCCGCTCGTGCAGGACTTTCTACAGGGCTTCAACTGGTAAGTACTCCATGGCTCGGGCAATATCGAAGCGAAAACTGACATTTTGTCATCAGTACGATCTTTGCGTACGGTCAAACTGGTTCGGGCAAGACCCACACGATTCTCGGGCCCAAGGACGGTGTGCTGGGCAAGCTCGAAGACGAAGGCATCATCTCGCGCGTCGTCCGCGATCTCTTCCGCTCGGTCGACGCCACGACCACCAGCGACACGAAACTCGAGCTTTCGGCGTCGTTTGTCGAGATCTACATGGAGCAAATCCGCGATTTGCTCGGCACGAGCGGCGCGGCTGTCCCCGTGGGCGGTCTCAAGATCCGCGAGAATGCCCAGCGTGGCGTGTACATTGAAGACATGAGCCAAGTGCCGTGCGGGAACGAGTCGTCGATGCTTGAGGTCGTCAAGACGGGCACGCTCAATCGCTCCGTGTCATCGACGCGCATGAACAAAGACTCGAGCCGAAGCCACTGCATCTTGATGATAAATGCGACGCGAAAGGAACTGCGTGGCACGGTCGTGAAGAGGTCCACGATGTACATTGTCGACTTGGCCGGGTCCGAGTTTGTCAACAAGACGAACGCGAGTGGCAAAGTGCTGCAAGAGGCCAAGGCCATCAACAAGTCGCTCGCGGCGCTGAGCAACGTGATCAAGGCCCTGGTGGAAAGCAAGAAGCACGTGCCGTATCGCGATTCCAAGCTTACCCGATTACTGCAAGACTCGCTTGGGGGGAGTGCCAAGACGTGCCTCATACTCGCGGCGTCCTGCAGCTCATACAATATGTCCGAGACCATTTCGACGCTGCGGTTTGGACTGCGCGCAAAAGAAATCAAGAATCCAGTCGCAGTCAAGCAAAGCGACAGCGGCATCGGCGCCGGCGGCATCTTCAAGGAGTTGTACCAGCAGGCTATGGGAGACATTGAAGAGAAGAACAAGAAGATCGACGAGCTTCAGCACTTGCTCGCGCAGGCGTACGAAGCCGCTGCGATGGCTGAGACCAGTGTAGTACGGCCATTGAATGACTTTGATGACGAGCCTCTGAAGCAAACCAGTGACGACGAGGTCGCGTGCGAGCCCGTGGAATTGGACGACATCGGTGGGGAAGGTGAGGTTACGTTTGTGGAGGAAGAGGACCACGAGGAAGAGGACGCACACCGCGACCACGATGAGGCATCGACCGACGAGGAGCAGGAAGTGATCGGCACGCGCGAGGCCCTTGCCAGCGAACTTGAGCTGTCCAATCAGCGATTGCGCGAAGAAAACCTGCGACTGTTCCATGTGCTCGAGGCACTGGACAGCCAGTTGAACCAGATCGTGATCAAGCCGACGGCCTCAGGTCGGCCGTATCTGAGCCTCGCATCGAGCCAAGTGACCGAAACTTCGAGTGACCACGTCGTGACACTCAAGATGTGGCTCCAGAGCGAGTCCTGGCGGCAGCTCCACGAGTCAACTGGCGATCCGGAGGAACCAGCCGAACGCCAAACTTCTGGTGAGGATTCGCAGTCGTCGGCTCCGCCAGAAACTCCGGTGTCTAGTGGTGAAGGTACTGCGGGCAATGCTTTGAGAAACTGCTCAGGCACGGGCGGCGACGCCTCGCCCACTTGTATGCACCGCGTGGATGCAGAGGCCTTGTCGCGCCAGATCGTGGAGCTCAAGCTGCAGCTCCACTATCTGAGCGAGAGCACCAAGCAGTCGCTCGACGGCGAGCAGTACGTGATCGTGCTGGAAAATGCCAAGCTCAAGACGCGCATTGAAGAGCTCGAGTTCCACGCCAACCTGAGCAACGTGCGATGCAACCAGCTCGAGATGAAGAACCGCGCGTGGGAGACACGACTGAGTAACCAAGAGACCCACATTGCGTGTCTCCAGAACTCACTGCAAGAGTACCAGGGGCTCTTCAAGCAGCAGATCATTATGTCGCAAGAAAAGTGCCGCCTGCTGAGCGACGAACTCGAGTTTTACAAGAAGATCTCCAAGCACAATGGCGTGCTGGCGACGTCCTCGGAGGGAGGGAGTGGCGATCACAGCGGCCACGGGTCTGCGTCTCCCGTCCGGTCGCATTCAGTTCCCGGCACGCCGAGTCCTCACAAGGTGACTTCGACGCGGTCGCCGCGCCGGTCGGACACTGTGACCAGCCCCACGAGTCCATTCAGCCGACTGAAAAGCCTAGGAAACTTTTACAAACCGCTTCTCGGAGAATGCAATGACACGACGCCACTCACAGTGAAAGCCCAGCGCATGCTCATCAAGCCCGAGTCGCCCGTGCTCGCGCCTACGGAGGCGCGGTCACCGTGGCGGCGGAAAGGTTTTGATCTCTCCCTCGGTACGCACAAGGCAGCCAGCCGCACGGCGTCATCGCCCGAGCTGCGCAGTAAGAAGCTGCTCTTTGAAGACGCGCTTTTCTGCGGCGACGCCGACTACCAGTGAGCAACATGCCTACACAAGCTAGCTTGTATAAACAAGTGTTTTGCACTGAGAATCTATACCATATTACCTTTTAGACTGGAAGGTATTTGAAATGATACCTTCACAAAACAGCGTCCACAGTGTGATATATCTTTTCCGCACCACAATCCTGGAGATCCAAGAGGTCTCCGCTCGATCCGCATCACTCAGGGATCTTCTCTCCAAGACTCACCGACCACCTCCACGCCTCCACGCTTCCTATCCCTTCAAGCGGACCCGACGTCCCAATAATGAGCCTTGCGATCGCCGCTGCCTTTGACGCCACGCTGCGCGACGTCCTATCCAAAGGCCCCATGACCCACGACGACTTGATACGTCTCAATAGATCTGGGCAAGCTCCCACTAATGCGTTGGGTCCGCTGTCACTGGATCAGGTAAAGTACTTTGCCGATTTTGCGAGCAACCCCGCGACCGCCAACGCCCACTACAAGCACGAGCGTGAAGAAGCCGAACTCACTCACGGGCAAAAACACGTGCTGCAAATCCTGCGAAGCAACAAGCACCACAAGTGGCGCAAGCATGGCCGATACGATTTCCCCCTTTCCGAGACCGAGACGGCGCAGCTCGCACCCAAATCGATGCTTTTCACGCTTCCATTCTGCGGTTAAGGGGTTTCACAGTAGCACCTTTTGGCCGGGCTCGAGCGGGTGCTGAAACACGATGCTCTCCACGACGTAGTCGTCCATCGCGACCACGTCGTCTGTTGGCAGCTTGAGCCGGCGCTCGTGGACAGACTTCAAGTACCGGTCGTCACTAAGCACATCCGCGTACTGTGCCGCAAAGTGCCTCTCATCGCTGAGCTTGACGGCGTCACGCGGCCACTGCAGCATCATCGCCAAGTACAACAGCAAGATCGTAACTCCCAGCGACGTTGCGATGGCCGACACCAGCGAGATCGAGTACCGGATCTCTTTGCGTTCGACGTCGCCCTTCATGCGTGCAAAGCCGATGACCGGGTTGCTCAGGTCCACAACCCCCAGAGTGTTGGCCTCGGGGAGATCCACCTCTTTCACAGCCGCGTCTTGTAGCAGGTAGAACAACGCCGACGCGTACAGTGGGAAGAGAGGGTCCTTGATGAAGTAGTGGTTCACGTCCTGCTGCTGCAGGTACGCTTCGATGAGTAGCGAGCACTGGTCTTTCGTGAGCCCGAGACCTTGCGACTCGGAGTACGTCGTGTTCAAGTCTTCCAAGCCGATCCGCTCCCAGATGTAGTACGTCCGATTCTCTGGATCGTTGTTGCCATAGTAAAACTTGGGCGTGTTGAGCGAGAGCAGAACGAGTGGGTTCGCGAGCGAGTGGTTCCGGAAGTCGTTCTTGAGATAGTCGCGGCCGACGACCAAGACCTTGGCTTTGCTGTTGGCCGTACTATCCGTCGGTACCTTTTCGAGGCGGTGGATGATCCCGTCGCAGCCACCAGCCACGCCACACTTGGCGCCAAAGCGTTCGCTCACATCCTCAAACTGCCACGCCAACTTGGCAGCCGAGAGAACGTAGTGGCGTCTTGCATTGGCGAGTACGGGCGAAGGTCGCTCGCGAGGAAACCGCACGCTCTGGCGGTTGGCGTCAAAGTCGCCGGCGACATACGAGCCGAGGCCGTAGAGCATGGCCGAGTCGTTCTGCGGGACGCAGCCACTTGGGAACCACGAATTCACGTCGAAGCTGTACGAGAGCTTCGTCATGTCGCAGTGCTTCATGTACGGCGTCATGGTAAACTCCTTTTTGATGGACACAATGTCGGACTCGTCTTTGAAGATGCAGTTCGTGGGTCCGCACAGCTCACTCGCGTTGGCAAACGAAATGTACCGCGGGTCGCACACTTCTGCTTGGTACTGCTCCCACTGCTGGGCAGAGGAGAATGACGTCTTCTTTCGGAGCAAGGGGCTGCCGGCTTTGAACACGCCGTTCTTGCAGTTGGCTTTGTCAATGTCGATGCGGTATCCCGTGTCGTTAGAAAACGGGTAGTCGATGGTCAGCGACGTGATGTTCATTTGTGGTGACAGCGCAAAGGTCTCGATGCGGATCGACACGTCCGTCATGTTGTCAAAGCCCATCAAATCCGCCAGCGTGATGAGCGAACTGAGATTTCGAGACGACGGCTGCGTGAGATCCAGGTCCGTGCGTAGACTGCTTTGCGCGCCAAAGCATTTCCGAAGGCCTGCGTAGTCCCAGCCTCGAGGGTAGATGCTGAACACTGGGTCAGTCTGGTTGCTCGCGACCACGTTCGCTTTGTTCACTCCTCCGCCTGGGCTGACCGTCGAGCCTGCGACGGCACTCGCTCGACGGTCGTGGAGTCCTTTGGATTTCAACTGACGCCGAGTGGACAGCGGCTTGCCAACTAGTGCGTCGTACACCTCATCTTCCTTGTGGTCCACCCACGTGCATGGATAATCCACCCACGCGTTGGAATCGGACTCGGCTTTATCGTAGAGCGTCAGTCCTTGGACGAGCAGCTCGAAGATCGTCTCCAGCTCGATGTTGGCCTCTCGCAAGAAAGTGGAAAATCGCGCTTCTTCTCTGGGACCAACGGGGGTGCCACCCGCGAAGGTGATCGTGTGGGTCGCTGTCAGCGACGTCGGTAGTGCCGCTTCGTACCACGCGTGTACTGGGAAGGCGAAGGCGACAGACGTGCCTTCAACATCCATGATGCTGGGCTCCGACGTCGACTCGGACGGTATGCCGCTGCCAACCACCGCCGCTGTCGGTGGCCGGATGGTGCGATCGGTCGTGAGATTCGTGGTCCCACATTTCGCGTGCTCATTAATCTTGAACGGCACGGCGTCGCCACGCACGGCCGTCCGTAACACCGTGTCCCGGATGCTTGTAGAATGGCTGGCTGCGGTGGCTGCCATGATCCCCGAGCGCGTTTGCGACAGCGCGGTTGCGACCATGAGATCTTCATCGACAAAGGCGTGGCGTACGTCCGTGACTCGGTGCTCGATGAACACACTCGTGAGGCCAATATTGACGACGTACATTGCGAGCGGCGTGACCCCAAAGAGCATGAGACGCTTGTACTTGGGGAGGTGGCCAGTGGATGGCTCATCGCCCGGGAACCACTTGCTGTTGCGGAAAAAGATGACCAAAACAGCGAGAAAGAGGCGAAAGTACTGCTCGAGCAGCAGCCCGAGCCCAGTCCAGAGAAAGCCGTTCACGGTTTGATAGAAGGACACGCGCGCGTTGGCGTTAGCCGACGAGCCAATGGGATCAGCAACGTCGCGCTCGATTGTGAAGCTCGTGAAGCGGATGGCCGCCAAGATCGCGACGACGGCGCCGACGCCCGCGAGGACGGTCATCACGAAGCGCCCGCCGAGCAGTTCGACGTGAGGCGTCGGCCGGTTGCATTGCTCTTCCATCACGAACTTGTCGGTGTGGGTCGTGGAGAGGATGCCGTCCAATGCGTCACTCGAGAACGAGCGTCCGCGCCCAAAGTAGTGCGCGGCGGCGCTGTGGTCATCCCGTGGGGACGATGAGGGCTCCTTGAGCATGAGCGGGCGCTCCATCGCAGACTGTCGGGGAGCGTTCTAGAAATGACGCGACTGCGCTTGAGACATTCGGTGTTTCTGGCGCTGGTGAGAGAGCCCGTAATGCGGGTGGAGAAAAACCCAGACCGCACAGACCTTTCGAACAACAGATATCTCTTCAGCATCCACCACCAGAAAGGCGGCTGATTTCATCTGCAGACACATACCCTGTTCAAACCGATATGCATACTGTACACAATCAACCATTATAGTATTGATCTAGTACCTTTAAATATGAGTACTCTGCGTTTCTGATACTGTTCCATCGTAGCCACAGAAGCGAAGGGTTCATCTTCCGCGGCTGCAAGTTGCAACCGCGGAAGATGAACCGGAAAAGGCACTTGCCTTTTTCCGCGTCTCAGCTGTTAATTACAGATTATTGTTGACCGACATTTCTGCATCGCCCCCCCCCCTCTCCTCCCCGCATGCACCCAGTGCCATTGCAGCATTGTCGCTAATGCGCTCACCACGCAGACTCCAGGCTGCCGGCGCGGAGCACGACGCTCTCTCCGTCCCCCGTACGACCTCCGAGTTTGTCGTGGGTGTGGATTCGTCCCATGACAGCGCGTCGGGATGGACCACCAGCCGCGATGCAAACCCGGTGCTCCGGCGCATGCTCACGGTCGGGGCGGAATCCGATTTCCAGCTCGACTACGTCGGCGGCAAGTTCCCTCGCGTCCGGATTTCGCTGATCCGGAACCGCGTCGTGGCCTATGTCGTCTCGACAGCAGTCATTTTTGCAGTCTACACGGCCGTCACATACAATGGCATTGTCGTGCACCGCGTCAGCACCGAGATTGGCGTCGCCAGCGATCGCGCCGATGAGCTCGTCGAGTTGTACAATACGATCTCGGGGTTTGTACTCGCGCTGGTCGAAGGGCTCATGACGCTCTTCATGCACAACTTCCTCTCCGTGTACCTCGTGTATCTCCACAACTCGCTGTGGTTCTTGCACCGCAACGACGCCGTCAACAAGGCGTCGAACGCCCTTCGCGCGACGCTCATGGTGCTCTTCCCCGTGCTCTTCTTGCTCTTGATCAGCAACAGTGTGCGGTCGCTCCAGGCGTCCCAGTCCACGGTCGGCTTCGAGTACACCATGACGAGTGACGACTTGCAACGCGAGTGGCCGCTCATTGAGGTCGTCAAAGACGAAATTGCAAAGAGAGCGACCACAGCTACTGAGGCCCGAGCGCTCACACCCACGGTCCCGCTTGGCATTCTGGGCAACGCTGTCAGAGGCTCTAGTGTTCCATTCCAGATCATTACGGCATCCGCGTGCTCGGCCGGCGGCCAAGTCTCGGGTCATGATGCACCGCTGAATATCCACGATTTGGACGCGACCAATGTCGTCTACGGCTTCAGCGCGCACGAGTGGAACACGGAGGCCCTGAGCGGCGAGGTCAATTTCACTGTCCAGCATCGCTTTTCGTCGGCAGACTCCACCCTGAAAGCACTAGCGGCTCCGAGCGACTTCAATTTGAAGGTCGCGTTCGAGATGTTTGTGCAGGGCAAGATTATGCTGGACAAGGGCGTTATCTCCAGTGTCCACGAGTTCAATCCGTGCGACGAAGTCGGTGCCGATAAGCGATGTAAGGGAATGCAGGCGACGCTTGTGAATGCGAGCAAGGCGCTCGCGGACCGAGGCGAAAGAACGCCCCAGCGGCTGGTCGATCTCGTGGCCACGGGTCTTGGTGAGCTCCTCAAGGGGTTCAATCGTTCCGACGTGAGTGTTCTGCTGCAACGCCATACGATCTCTTCTCAGATTCGACTGGACATGATGACTGTGGAAGGCTACAGCACGTTGGACATTGGCACGAGCGTCACAAAGGGAAGCACGAGGGGCAAGACGTACTCGTTCGGCGCTGCGGCACGTGACTACTGTGGCTCGCAAGACTGTGTCTTTCTGGACGAAACCGCGACCGTGCGGGTGCCCCACCAAGTCGTGGTGCTGCCGTCCCACACGAACTGTAAGCTCACGGGCGGGAGCCTCGAGTACTCGCGCGACTTGGGCATGTACCATCCAACGCAGTGTGACGCCGAAGGCAACGCCTTCCTCGCGGTCGGCACCATGACGTATATCTCTGGCGATGAATACGGCAGCAGCTTTGCCAATTACTCGGGAAAGCCAGCCAGCAGAGAGGCCGATGGGCCCTATATCATCAACCCGCGACGCAATGTGCGACTCGTCATGGCGCGGTATACGTGGGTGACGGAAGACTTGGCGACAAGCTATGGCGCCACGTGCAATCGCCCCAGCGGCTCACACTCGTGCAAGGGCCTCGCGCTCAAGCTGCCGCAGACGGGGCGATACGTGTTTGCGAGCGAGGACGCTCTCCCGTCGGCTCGCGTTGCGAAGGCGAGCTTTGCGTCTCCCCATCGACTCGTGCAGCTTAACCAGGCGTCAATCTACTCCCGTTCGATAGGCAAGACTGTGGTTCCAGAACGACTGAGCAAGCAGCCTGACGCCGGCATCTTCAAGTCCATCAAGTGGTCCGCTAGCGGTCTCTCGGGAACACAGTGCTCGCGGCTCATGAGCTCGTACTTGCGGCACGTCGAGCTCAACAGCTACGTCCTCGACCGCTCGCCCACAGACGTGTACCGTGCCGCCCTGCTCTTTCTGTTTTCCAACGGCTCGGTAACCGACCTGCGTGACACGTCCGCCTTGGTGAACGCTAGCCTCGCGGGCCAGCGACTGTTCGGGAACAAGTCGCTCGAGTACGTGCACCTCAAGGGCGATGTCCAACTACGAGCGATCCGCGTGAGCGTGCCAGTCAAGTCGTTCGTGGCCTCGCTCGCGGGATGTCTGGTGCTGGTCGCGATCACACTGGTCGTGCTCCTCGCTCCATCCCGACGACTCGAGTACTTCCCGTCCGGAACGTCCGATGCCACCAAGTACATTGCGGTCCGGAATCCGGAACGATACCCGAACGCACTATACAGGAAGACGCTGCTGTTCCCGGCAACGCGAGAGGCCATGGCCATTGAGGAATTCGCAATTGAAGAGCTCAAGCTCAGGCACAAGGTTTCCCACGAGGACGAGATCGTCTTGTGATGGCTGCAGTAATGGTACTGTCGAGATTACAAGACGGTCGAGACTGCAGGACGTCTTCGTCGCTTTATTCGATTAAACAGGTCAGGGTCGGGGTTCCACTGGACGTGCTTCAGATGACTGGCATTCTATTTATCATTTCATAGAGGTTTTACGAAGAATGATACTTGATGTATCCAATTTGAAAGTTACAGTATGTCGCGCCTCCTAACACAAATCCTTGTATTGCATTTATACAGTTTATAGTATTTTAAGTAATCAAAAGCTAATTAATTTTATATCCGTTGTTCAGTAAGAGTATAAATTATGGTCGTATAAAAGAAGTCAGTGGCTACAGAAGCCTTGTAGACTGTCAGAACGGCTATTTGATTTGAGAGAACACTTCAGCGCTGGATGTTGTCAGTGGGACTCCCAGCCAGCTGGCTCGTGGATGTTTCCAAATTAGGGTAGGCTGCGAGAATCGTTTACCCCGTACACTCGATGGTAATCAACCTTGTTCTGATAAACGTTGCGCATTTGGCCACCCGTAACCCGAATCCCACTTTTCACATTTTTTGTTCTTTTCATTTGGCCACAGATTGTGGATGGCAAGATCAACCAATCGGCTAGCGGCGCGAACCCAAAACATGGGAAACCAACCAATAAAAAATGCTTCGCAATCTGCTGTTGTTCTGTTGGGATTTCGTTGATGCGCTCTGTTATTTTTTTGTTCTGTGTCACTTTGGGACCCGGATTGTCCCGGTCTTTGATCACCCCATCCAGTCCACACTCTACTTCAGGCGCAAACCGCATAATCCAGTCAACGAACGCTGGATTTGCGTCTGGAGTCGACCTCTCTGGACCCGGAGATTCCAGAGCCCTCTCTCTCTCTGGACCTTATCCAGAGATACGCGTTACGAGCTCTCCATGAAGCTCCCCAGACGAATGATGGTCTCCTCGTCGGCGCTGCTCGTGCTCCTGCTCGCGCTTCTGGACGCGAGCGCCGCCGCCAACACGACGGACGACGGCACCACGACCACGACGCCGCCGCCGCCCACGCCGGCGCCCTGGGGCAAGCTCGCCAGCGGCTGCGAGTCCGACAAGGCCGACAAGGCCGCTGCGACGCCCGAGTATGCGGCGTGCGCCAGCGACTCGGGCTTCTCGTTCGATCTCTCGCTGAATCGACGCGTGACGGAGAATGTCTTTTGCCGTAGCATCAACTGCCTCAAGCTCTTCCGCACGCTGCGCGGCATCTCGAGCGACGCGCTTCGCTGTGCAAAAGTGGGCGGCCTGGGAAGCGTCCCGCTCGACACGCACAGCGGAGCGACGAACTGCTTTGGCCCCGCTGCGACGGACGACAGCGTCAATGTGATCGTGCGGCCCGGCGATCAGTCCTCGTCGGGTTCGGGCGGTGCAGGCGAGACGAAGAAGCCGACGACGGCGCCGCCCAAGCCCACGACCCCGGTGCCGACGACGCCCGAGCCCACGACGCTCGCGCCCGAGACGACGTCCCCCATGCCCACTTCCGCGCCCAAGCCCACGACCAAGAAACCACGCACGGGCTCGGGCAGCGGCTCGCGAGGCGCCCCGATCGTCTCGGTCGTCACGACGCCCGCCCCAAGCACACCAACAGATACCTCAAACAAGAAGAGCGATTCGGGCGGTCTCGACTCGGGCACGGTCGTCGCCATCATTGGCGTGAGCGTGGGCGTCGTCGCCGTCATCATTGCGCTCGTGTTCGTGAGCACGCGCAAGCCAAAGCGCCGCAAGAAGTCGAACCCGCACAACTCGACCCACAGCCGCGAGACCGTGTCCCACGAGCAGCTCACGTCGTACTATGGCGACCCGACCAATATGCGGTCGGGATCGTACGTGCCGCCGCGGCCCACCGAGCGCGCCAGCGCACTGGTGCTCACGGGCGGAGGTGGGCGCGGCTCGATGCCATGGCACTCGGACGGCTTTGGCACGGCGTTTGCCGGCTGGGACGAAGAGCTCATCCAGGCCGTGCGAATCCCGTACGAAAAGCTTGCGTTCGACGAGCTCCTGTCGCGCGGCGGCTACGGCGAAGTGTACCGCGGCACGTACCGCGGCGAGCCCGTGGCGATCAAGACGCTGCTGCCCGAGCGGCGTCGCGACATGCAGCAGATCCAGAGCTTTTTGGCCGAAGTCAAGATGATGGCCAACATGGAGCACGAGCGCATTGTGCACTTCATTGGCGTGGCCTGGGACTCGCTCGAAGAGCTCAGCGTCGTGTCGGAATTCCTCGAGCGCGGCGATCTCCGGACCGTGCTCGCCGGGTTTGAAAGGGACCGCATCCGGCCCCACGGCTTTGACGCCGACAAGATCAAGATCGCGCTCCACGTCGCTCACGGACTCACTTACATGCACACGCTCCAGCCCGTCGTGCTGCACCGCGACCTCAAGTCGCGCAACATTCTATTGGACAACCAGCTCAACGCCAAGATCACCGACTTTGGCGTCTCGCGCGAGCGCAGCGACTCGACCATGACGGCCGGCGTGGGCTCGAGTCTCTGGATGGCGCCCGAGGTCATGATGGGCGAGCGGTACGACGAAAAGGCCGACATCTTTTCTCTCGGTGTCGTGCTCTCGGAGCTCGACAACCACGTGCTGCCGTACTCGCACGCCATCGAGCGCACCACGGGACGGCGCATGCCCGACCCTGTCATTTTGCAGATGGTCTCACTGGGCCGCATGCGCGTGGCATTTACGGACGAAGCGCAGTCCGAGATGGCGCAAATCGGTATCCGATGCGTCGCGCTGTCGCCGCGCGACCGCCCGACCGCCGCCGAGCTGCTCCACCTCATCCACCAGGCCTCGCGGCGGAATTAATGAAACGGCACATGCAACCACAACAAAATGATTGAAATTTTTGGAAAGGTGCACGAGTCAGTTCGCTTCCCATTGGTCTCCTTCTTAATTAGGCGCCCCAGTTGAGATGTGCGTTGCTGACGGGCAGCGCTTGGCGTTTCATGATCTTCCATCGTGCAAGCATCCGAGAACTCGCCCCACGTCCTCTGTCTGGTTGTTCTTGATGGAAGCACCGCCAGGCGTTCAGGCCGTTCGTTCGACAAAAGAGAAAGAACAGACCGAATCTTTTTACCAGCAGACTTCCGCGATCATGAGTCGTGCTGCCTCCCACGCCCAGCCGACCCTGGCTGAAGAGCGGACAATCGCATCTGCTCACCACCACTCCCGGGAGGCTCACCTCCGCGACCGAGAGTCTACTCCACAAGAAGATCACCATCTGCACAACCCGAGATCTTCCCCTGCGCTCTTAAAGAATGCCTTCCCGCCGCCACCAGTACAACTACGAACGAATCTGGCCGCTCCACGCGTTGGTGGCACTCTTTGCTGGGGCTGAATACGCCGCAGAGGCGCGAGACTTTGGCGGTGGCTGCGATTCCAGTATTGAGAATCGAGTGGAAGACTCGCCGTCGTTCCGGGCCTGCAGTGCGCTTACGGGACTGCGTCTGGGCGAGAGCTTGAAGAAGAAGGATGATCTCGATCCAACGCGCGCCAAGTTCTGCAGCAGCGAGGCATGTCTCGCCGTGTTCCGCCAGCTGCAGACACTCGATGGACTCTCCTGTCTTTCGCCCTACAGCACGACGTCTTTTCGGTTGGACCAAGACGCGGGGGGCATCGCATGCTTTGGTGCTGCCGCGTTTGCACCACCCACGCTTCCACCAACAGCTCCCCCTCCTCCCCTAACACCGACACCTGTGTTGGTCCCAGCAACGACAACAACACCTCCAACGCCGTCTGAGCCAGTGAGGGCAGTGACTACAGATCCTTCTGCGGCATCACAAGCTGGTTCGATGACCAATGCCTCCGAGACCAGCCTGCAGTCGGCTACAACGACACCGCGAGTGGAGCCAAGCGGAGTCGCGCAGAAACTCCCAGTGCAAACTGTAACTAATGTCGACGAATCACAGACCCACGCAACTACCAGTTCGGTCGTCCTGTGGCTACTAGTCGTGACGAGCTCGCTCATGGCCATCGTGTTTGGCCTCGCGTGTTTTGTGTTCTACAGGCGATCGACACAACGAGCTGCCGACCAGCAAGGAGAAGTTTCGCCGTACGTCAAGCAGGCAACGAGTGCGCACGAAACCCGGACACGAGGACTCTCGACCATCGCCGCGTTTTCATCCCACGTCATCGACAGTCAGTCACCGTCAATCGCCACGGAGCTGATCGATTGCAGCGACGAGATCATCCACTCGTCCCGCATCCCATTCGAGAAACTCGTCTTTGGCGAGCGCATCAGCCACGGCAGCTTTGGCGAAGTCTACCGAGGCTCCTATAGAAGTGAGACCGTCGCCATCAAGACGCTTCTGCCTGCCCACCGCAAGAGCGTCCGTCAGATCAAGAACTTTTTGCTAGAAGTGAAACTGCTCGCCGCGCTCGAGCACGAACGCATCGTCCGATTCATTGGCGTCGCGTGGGACTCGTGGAGCGAACTCAGCGTGGTCATGGAATTCTGTGCGTGGGGCGATCTCCGCACGCTGCTCAACGAGTACGAGACCGACGGCCTCCATGCTCCAGGGTTTGATGCCGCCAAAATCAAGATCGCGCTTCACGTCGCCCACGGGCTCATGTACTTGCACACGCTACAGCCCGCGGTTCTCCATCGTGATCTCAAATCACGCAACGTGCTTTTAACCCAAGATCTTAGCGCCAAGATCACGGACTTTGGAGTGTCGCGCGAGCGGAGCGACGCGACCATGACCGCGGGCGTTGGATCGTGTCTCTGGATGGCGCCAGAGGTGATGCTGGGCGAGCGCTATGACGACAAGGCCGACATCTTTTCGTTCGGTGTGCTGCTCTCGGAGATTGACCTCCACTGCCTGCCGTACTCCCATGCGCGAGCGTCCCACTCGGACGGTCGACGCCTGCCCGAAATGACAATCGTACAAATGGTGTCGATGGGTATCCTGAGCGTGGCGTTCAGTGAGGAAGAGCGCTGCTCGGTTGCCCAACTCGGTCGAGCCTGCGTGTCGCTGGATCCTACCAGGCGACCCAAGGCGAGTGAGGTGCTCCATCGACTCCATCGAATTCACCAAGGCTGCGTGTCTCCGAGAAGAGAACGGCCAGGCACGTTTGTATGAGAGTGAAATCGAGATACCAACGGTATGACCGCGTAGTATCTGATTGCAGTCGATATTAGCGGCGAGTCAATAACAGCCCGAACCGGCCGATGCAGTGGATCAGGAATGGCCTGGCGAACATTTGGTCCCGCGAACTTCAAGCTAATACATCCTGAGGTTATCGCTCTCTATTCAGCAGCTAAAACATAAGATCTCTTTGACGTCCAGAAGGTTCCTTCATCCACGTCCAGGAGCGGTAGAAGTCGATCGGCTGGAAAACCTCGGAGCCACGAGTCCGCATGGCTACATTCTGGCCTGTCTTACTTGAAGTACAAAATAGGGTGACACAGATTGGTCTCACCTTGTTTTGAGTCATCGAGACAACGGATCGGTGCTGCTTTGTCCCACGCCACTTCTTTCCATTCGCAGAAAGTTCCCTTCTTGCCTCCATAGATGCATTCCCTGCCAAACTTTGGCCATGCTTCTGTCCCGGCTGTATCCATGATTCAGAGTTGGCCCATCTTTTGCGCTGTGTCTCTCTGGAACGTGAGTGGTCAGCCCTCACCTGCCTTTCGAAAAGCACGGCACGCATGAGTTCGGTCCCCTCTTCTGCTGCCCGGAAACGCCTGGCGCCTTCATGTTTGTCGTCCCGCCACCTCACAAAATCACACTCGCGGCCTGGAGACTTGTGCTGCAGTATCAACCATAATTCACAGAGATGCAGTGGACCGTTACCATCACGGCGGCGGCGCTGGCGATCTCGCGCTCGCTTGCTCTCGACTGTACAGCGAGACCGATCGTGGAGTCGCAAGCGTACAGCGGATGCCAAGCGACGACCAAGATTGACTTTACGGTCGTAGGGAAGACCGCGCTCGTGGACCCGGCCGCGTTCTGCGGTAGTCCCGACTGTGCCTCCTTTTGGAGTCTGCTGCAACGGCTCGGCACGCTCCAGTGTCTGCAGCGATACAACGCTGGCAACTACACGCTCAAGGATGAGACCAGTGCCCAGAGCTGTTTCAAGACGTACGCGACGCCGTCGTCCCCCGCAGTTTCGTCAGCATCGGAGACCGTGACGCCGGCACCGATATCTACAGCCGCGACGCAAACTCCGGTCGCGATCACTACCCACACTGAAGCCACGACAACTGCAGAGACGAGAGGAACTAATAGTGAAACGAGGCCCTCGGCTCCCGAGCCAAAGGCGCCATCATCAATGACAGTGCCGACCACCCCGTCGTCTGAGAAAACAACGACGGCGGTGACGATGACGAACTCGGTTGTCCCCCAGACATCTTCGCTGCAGACGATGACGGTCACTGGAAGCAAATCAGTCAACGGAAGTGATGGAAGCAACCATAGCCAGCCGAGTCTCGAATCGGCGACTATCGGCACCACGGGCACACAGTCGTCCGAGAGTGGCAGGAAACCCGGCCCACCCGAATCGTCTGTGGCAGGCAAAGCCAACTCAGAACTTCAGGGCACGAGTCTGTCAGCTGTGTGGATCACGCTGGCGAGCTGCGGGGGAGGTGTCGTGCTTCTCGTCATGCTGTCCGTCTATATCCACCGACGTAAGGCCGCCGCGCTCGAGGCCAAAGTGCTCGAGTGCCTTGACCGGAGCGGAGACTACATGCAGACGACGCTGCGCACGTCACGCTCGTCGGTGAGAAGGAATGAACCGCGTGCCAGCGATCAGATCCAGTGGCCCACCCAGCCAGCCCCCAAGCTGTTGTGTATGGACGACGACATCATCATCGCTGTGCGCATCCCATTCGGTAAACTCACCGTGGGCTCGCTCGTCAGCCGTGGCGGGTTTGGCGAAGTGTACCGCGGCATGTACCGGAACAAGGCGGTCGCGATCAAGCGGCTGCTACCGGAGAAGCGCAACGACGTGTACCAGATCGAGAACTTTCTCGACGAGATTAAACTCATGGCGTCGCTCGAGCACGACCACATTGTGCAATTCGTTGGTGTGGCTTGGGAGACCCTGGACGACCTGTGCTGCGTAACCGAGTTTCTGGCACTGGGCGATCTCCGGACGCTTCTTGCAAAGTACGATCTCGACGCCGACGCCCACCGAAAGGGGTTCACGGTCGACAAGGTCAAGATCGCGCTCCATGTGGCCAAGGCACTCACGTACATGCACTCGCTCGAGCCGAACGTACTGCATCGTGACATCAAGTCGAGAAACATTCTGCTGGACACGAACCTGGATGCCAAGGTGACCGACTTTGGCATCTCACGGGAACGTGCCGAGAGCACCATGACCACGGGCGTGGGCTCGACGCTGTGGATGGCGCCCGAGGTCATGTCGGGTGGCCGCTACAATGAAAAGGCCGATATCTTTTCGTTTGGCGTCGTGCTGTCCGAGCTCGACACCCACCGGATCCCGTACTCGCACGTCGTAGAGCCCAGCCGCGGCCGCCGGCTGCCAGATACCGTCATTGTCCAAATGATGATGATGCACCGCATCAGCGTCCAGTTCACCCACGAGCAAACGTCCGCGATGGCCCAGTTGGGGCGTCGCTGCGTGCAACTCGATCCATCGAAGCGTCCATCGGCCAAGGAAGTCGAAGATTTCATCCACGCACAGTGGAGCGACATTGTCATCGCTCTCTAAGCATCCAACGTTTTTGTAAATGTATCATTATTCGAAAGAAAGCATCGCAGTCCCCTTGTTGCTCACGCGTCAGCGACAGTGTGGTACTTTCCCACGAACAAACGAACGCGAGGGTCCGTGCCGGTCGTCAACACATACCGAGTCGCTGAGACCTCTCGCTTTTGTCGCCGTTTCGCTGGTGAAAAGAAGGCAGCGCTGTGAGGCGGTGAGCGTTTTCTACCAGTCAACAAGGCAGCAATCCATCTCGTCTAAGGAGAGACTGTACACTTGCTCGGGTTCGAGCAGGACCGACCACCGCGGGTGCTCAAGGACCTTGTTCCCCCTTGGGGAAATGGCTACAATTGCTCCCGTGCTATGCTGGCGCTGAAACAAAGAAATATCAAGTGCAGGCTTGATCTGAACACCTGCCCAGAACGAGACTGACGACTTGCATTAGTCGCAGACAGCCACGATTCTCAAAAGAAGGTAAATAGCATAAAATCTACTATTGAAGGTCAACACAGTCTCACCTTGTTTTGTATTCGCAGCTGCTCAGACAGGAGGTGGGTTCTGAACTGACCATGGAGGTCCAAGCTTGACGCACGCCACTCGGCAGCCAGCGCCCCAAAATTCGTGAGCTGGAATAACTGCTGACAGAAACAGTGTGCTATGGGGGGATCGAGTGGAGGTAGTCGCACTGGCAGCGGCAAGGCATGCCGCAGCGCTCACATTGTCTCTCCATAGAGATGGTGTGTGAACCGTCGTGCCGAATGGCGTGTTGTGAATCCCAGCTGGTGCCGTGGAGCATCCTTTCACGATCCGCACCCAGTTGATCAGGCCTCCGTATCCAAATCTCTCTACATACTGAATGCAGTTGTTGGAACGAAACATAAATATTCCGAAATAAACTTTGTGTACAAGAGCAAACGCTGTCTTTCCACAATCTCAGTTCCGCTGTGGGTCCACATTCGGAGAAACCACTGAACTGTGCGTCAGGCGTGATCTCTCCATCTTGCCTACGGTGGGTTACGCCACAGAAAGCCACTGCATTACCTGAAACTTCAGTCCACCATTGAGGTCGCCAAGAATGAAGCGCGTACTCGCGGTGGTGCTGTTCGGCGTGGTCGCGATGCTGGCGCCATCAACGCACGCGTCCAAAGACGACGACCATGGGCGAGGTGGCGATGACGACGACAGTAAAGACCGTGCGAATGCCAACAGCGAATACAATGGCAGCAAATGCTCGTCCCAAGTGGCGGCGAACCCATCATACCTCAAGTGCTCTGCTGTCGCGCCATTCTCTCTCGGGACCACCGGAGTGGCATTGCCAACGGCATTCTGCCAGATCTCGGATTGCTACGCGTTCTGGAGTGGACTCAAGTCAGAGAACATTGCCAAGTGCATGTCAGGCTACAAGGTTGGCTCGATCGCCGTCTCGAACGCAAGCGGCATGACGGACTGCTTCACGAATGGCGGCGGGCTCCAGTCGGCGACTGCGGCGACGATTGCGCCACCTACAAAGGCAGCAGCAACGCCCACCAGCAATGCCAGTAAAGCCACCGATGAAATCACTCGAGAAGATCCCAAAGCGACCACGACCAGCATGCCACAGGGAGCATCAGGCATAGTGGACGCGCCAGGTGTAGCTGTGGACACCCCGACGGTGGCCAAGGCGGCCGCAGCCTCAGTGATGGCCACGGCCGGACCTTCCACGGCCACGCCATCCACACCTGCGCCACCCATGGCGAGCAAGGGGCAACCTGAAGACAACGAGGAAATAGAAATCGTGGTCAGCGGCAGTGGTAGTGGTCGAACGGCCACCAAGATCGCCATGAAGAAGAGAACGAACCCTGCTGGTGGAGTTGTTGAAGACGCAACACTGGAAGACAATCAAGCCGGAGGCCAGACAAACTCCACCACAGAAGGGTCAAGAATATCCAAGCCCACTGGTGTCGGATCGCAGTCCGGCTCATTGGCCCTAGACCAAGATCGTGACGATGGGGGGAGCAGCCCAACGTCTGTATGGGTCGCCTCCGGTGGTACCGGTGGCGGAGTCTTGCTCGTTATCTTCTTATTCGTGTTCGTTCGGAAGCGCAAATCCAGCTACGCACAAGCCAAGAATTTTGGTGGCACCCGAGACAGCGTCGACTATTTGGCGACCCTGGACTCCTCTCCGTCTCAGGCAGCGGTCTTGGGCGCAAGCGCGGCCAGCAATCGCTCGCTGCCGTCGTCACGGTTTGCCTTTTGGGACGACGACATCGTCAACGCTGTGCGCATTCCGTTCGAAAAGCTTGTGATCGGTGAGCGCGTCAGCCGTGGCGCCTACGGAGAAGTCCATCGTGGCATGTACCGTGGTCAGCCGGTCGCGATCAAGTCGCTGTTGCCGGAACGCCGCAAGGACATGCGGCAGATCGAAAAGTTCATCACCGAAGTCAAGCTCATGGCCGTGCTGGAACATGAGCATATCGTGCGGTTCATCGGTGTCGCGTGGGACTCACTCAATGAGCTTTGCGTCGTATCTGCCTTTATGGCCGGTGGGGACCTTCGGTCTCTACTGGCTCGGTATGAAGCCAATGAGCGTGCTCACCCGAGAGGCTTTGATGACAACAAGACCAAGATCGCGATGCACGTCGCCCATGCGTTGACATTCATGCACTCAATGCAGCCGCCCGTGTTGCACCGCGACCTCAAGTCACGCAATGTTCTATTGGACACACAGCTCAACGCGCACCTCACCGACTTTGGGATCTCGCGTGAGTGTGGCGATGGCACCATGACCACGGGCGTCGGCTCGAGTCTCTGGATGGCCCCCGAGGTCATGAGGGGCGGGCGGTATGATGAGAAGGCGGACGTGTTCTCGTTTGGAGTCGTGCTCTCGGAGTTGGATGTGCAGACGCTACCCTATGCTCACGCACTGGAACCGGGAACGGGTCGCAAGCTGCCGGACACGGTCGTGGTGCAGATGATGATCACAGGAAGGATATGCGTCCAATTCACGCTCGAAGCGAAGTCACCACTGGCCCAGCTCGGGCGGCAGTGTGTTACGCTGGATCCAAACGATCGCCCGACCGCTGCCGAAGTGCAGCACCAGCTCCATCAACTGTGGAGGAATCCCAGTGACTCGCTCTGAGTTCTATGCCCATATGATACGGCTAGACGAAAAAGAAGCATTTGGAGGTGCGTGTGGGTAACTTGTTACATGCAAGCTCGAAGGAAGCGAGGCCACGTACTGAACCGACGGTCAGTTCCGCTAGCGGTCATCCTGTTGGAAAGGATGACTCTCGTCAATTCCCTTGACTCGTGAGCTGGAGGAAGCCACTGAGTCACTGTCTTCAGTCTGACGTGCCCCCACAAGTATGCGTCGTCATTGTAAACGGTAAAGACAACGCACGGTATCCCCACAGCCCCACGAACATCTCGTGGCGGTGGAGGCACTAGCAGTTTGTGGAGAGAGAGAACACAGAGCGATAGGCTTGCTGCGTTGTAATCACAGATGAGCCTTTGCGGCTCGCGTCCACAAGCACGATCCTTCCATCCACGCGTCGTCAGTCGGCTCATCTCGAGGCGTCGCAAGTGTTCAGTAGTGATGCACCCATCCGAGAGAGCCGCGTCGGCTTTCCACTCCTGTCGAGACGCTTCAACCCTTCATGAATTGATTTTTCGGCTATGAAGCGAGAGGTGGATGTACAGAGTGTACCATAAAACGCTTTATAATATGATACCCTTCTAAAGCAGCTTATGGCTGTCATGGCAGTTCGCGTTCTTTGCGCGTGCACCGCGTCCATCTGGCGCAAGTGCTCAATAGATAATCCAGTACACATTATTCCGTGGAGCGCACCTCCATTGGTGGTGGGATGCGCTCGTCGGAACGATGTGTTCAGATCGAAACTCTCGGGCTCCGTCCCACCTGACAAGCACACATAGACAGAAGCCTTCGCCAGGGCACACAGCTATGCGAGCAACTGCAATTGCGGTTCTGGTGGCAACGCTTGTCCACGGCGCCCAGGGTGACGCCAAGTGCAAGGTCGAAGACGAGGTCCCAAATTGGCCCGAGTACCAGCGATGCAGAGGCGCGACGGGGTATGTGGTCAAGAACCGGAGAGGGATCGACTTGCCCACGTTCTGCAGCAACGCCGACTGCCAAATGTACTGGTCTCGCATGGACTCGACCGGGAACCTGCAGTGCTTTCAGTATTCCGGGGGTGGCGATAACGTGCTCAAGAGTCACCAGAGTGGAACCGACTGTTTCAAGCAGTACATGGCAGGAGGAGCCTCGCCGAGCTCTCCAACAGTGACCACTGCGACGCCCTCGGCCCCTTCATCGCCTTCGTCCCCATCGTCCCCTGCATCGCCGTCCACCCCATCGTCCCCGTCATCGCCGTCGACGCCATCGTCCCCTTCATCGCCATCCACTCCGTCATCGCCCTCATCGCCCTCTTCACCAACGTCACCATCGACGCCGTCCTCGTCAACTAATGGTGCCGGTGGAAACGCTGGTACGAGTGACTCGCTGATGACCACCTCCACGACGCCGTCGCCAGCCAAGAAAACATCGGGATCGTCGGGTGGCGGGAAAAGCACAGACGATACACAAGAGAAAGTCGGCACAGCAGCAGACAAGACCAACACGCGACCGTCAGTTGAAGGCAAAGGTGGTGGCCAAGCGGATGCTACTGGCTCGTCTACAAAGTCTACAACTGCGGGCTCCGGCTCGGCAACAACAGGAAACGACTCGACAAAGAAGAAGAACTCGGGGCCGCAGTCCGGCTCGTTTGGTGGAGGTGGTGGTGGTGGAAATGGCACGTCGGGAAGTAGTGCGTCCTCCGTGTACATGGCTGGTGGTTCTGGCAGTGGTGTCGTTCTGTGCATTTTTGGGTTCTTGTACTTTCGCAAGCGAGCTGACCGCGCCGCCGACGCCAAGAACCTGGACGCTGCCCCGGACCTAGGAGGGTACTTGCCGACGCTGCAGTCGTCGCGGTCGCGAGCATCCAGCTCAGAGTCACTTCATGTGATGGGAAACACCGGGTTTGACAACGTCGTGATCCAGTCCAAGGCGGGCTTTTGGGAGGACGAAGCCATCACCGCGGCGCGGATACCTTTTGAGAAACTCAAGCGCGGCACGCTCCTCAGTCGTGGTGGATATGGAGAAGTTTATCGAGGCACCTATCGCGGTGAGAATGTGGCAATCAAGACTCTCCTGCGAGAGCGACGCAAAGATCTGCGCCAGATTGAAAAATTCCTCGCCGAAGTCAAGCTCATGGCGACGCTTGAGCACGACCACATTGTGCAGTTCGTTGGTGTCGCGTGGGACTCGTTGACCGAACTCTGTGTCGTTTCGGAGTTTATGGGAGGAGGTGATCTTCGGACACTGCTCCAGAAGTACAACGAAGACTCGACCACGTATCCAAAAGGCTTCAACGCCGACAAGATCAAGATCGCTCTCCACGTGAGCCATGCGCTGACCTATATGCACTCGCTCCAGCCCGCCGTTCTCCATCGCGACCTCAAGTCGCGGAATATCCTGCTGGATACGGATCTCAACGCCAAGCTCACTGACTTTGGCGTCTCGCGAGAGCGAGCGGACAGCACCATGACGGTTGGCGTCGGCTCGAGTTTGTGGATCGCCCCCGAGATCATGACCGGTGGCTACTATGACGAGAAAGCCGACGTGTTCTCCTTTGGCATCGTTCTCTCAGAGCTCGATACGCATTGTCTGCCGTATTCACACGCTGTCGAGAGTGGCAGCGGCGGCCGAAAACTACCCGACGCCGTGATCGTGCAGATGATGACTATCAACCGAATCACCGTGGAATTCACAGATGAGGAGGAGTCGCCCATGGCGCAACTCGGTCGTCGCTGCGTCGCTGTCGATCCAGCCGACCGCCCCACCTCGGCCGAGGTGCAGCACCAAATCCACCAGCTATCGCGCGGTTCATTTTGAACGTGGCCCTGTGGAAGGGATCCCAATGAGTTTATTTGATGTTGACAAAGTTGCCTCAACCTGTTAGCCATTGACACATGGGTACTTGTAAAACTCTCCTTATTCTGTAATATAAGGAGAGTTTTGGATCCACAGAAAATTCATAAACCACTCAAAAACCACTCGTTTCATCTTGATAAGAACCAATATCGTTAGCTGTTAAGTGGTTCATATCCCCTGGAAGGTTTCCCGCGCGAATAGACCCATCCAGGAACATGCCGATCGGAGCAGTCGCGCCGCGCCGGGCGCACGAAGCGTCACGACGACTGGTTGCGCGAAACGTACTGACATAATGGAAAGGCGGATCCGTCGTCTCCACCCGCCGCTGGCCGTGGCTGAGCATGCCCGTGCCCATTCGAACATCCGCTGGAACCCCCGACGCATCCATCCCCGTACATCCGCTGCAACAGAAACCTCGCCAAGACTGAGGGCGGTGCCTACTAAACGACGATGCATCGAAGGGGAGAACCATCTGCGTCTTCTTCGTCCTCGCGCGGCGCTGCTACTGCTAGCGCGCGGCCACAGGCGAGCACAGTGGCTAGGAAGAAGCTCGCGGTCGGCGAGCCCGTCTGGGTCAAACCCGAGAGCGAGACGAGCGACTCGCGCAACAGTACGCCAGCCAAGCGATCCGCGAGCCGATCTGTTGCGGCATCTCCAGCGCAGGCAGCGTTCTCAGCGGCGCCACCGAGAAGAGGAAAAGTGCAGCGCCTGCGCTCGAGTGGCGCGATTGATATATACTATGAGAATGGAGAGGTCGAAGAACGTGTGGTCGCCCATCGCATTTCTGCGGTTACCAAGAAAGAACCTGCGTCCAAGCCAAAGCCCACGAAGCAGCTTGTGCTTGAGACGACCCCGCGAGAGGCAGCAGACCCGCCAGCACCGGCGACCGCCACGCAAGAACAGCCGCGCGTACTGTTTGCGTCTTCTGCGACCAAGAATGAGGAGCCGCTGGGCCGCCGAGCCAGAACTGCGGACGGCTCCAATGCCCGACCAAGCGACCGTGCCACCCATCGGTCAGTGCCACAGAGCGCTGGTGGCGGTGCGCGGCCGAGTGGCGGTACGGCGTATGTGGATATGAGTGATGTGCTGGCCGCGAACCAGCTCAAAGTCGTCGAGCTACTGGAGGCGATTCGCACCAAGCACGACGATGCGACGGTTGTGGTACGTAGTCTCAAATGCCACTGCCTCTACAGGTGGCCATGAAGCTTACATTCATGTTCTGCTTTGTTCTAGAAAAACTCTTTGTCCCAGCTACTGCGTGTGCTTCGTGCGGCGCCGCAGGTCACGGCCGAGTGCGTGCGCCAGTTAAAGGCCGAGTATTTGCTGCTCGACACGATCCGTGCACATGGGTCCCACGCTGTCTTGTTATGTTATGGATGTGTGTTGATCCGCAAGTTGTGTCATTTGAGTATCGAGTCGACCGAGATCTTTGTTGAGCAGCAGATTGTGCCCGTGGTCGCCGACGCGCTGCGCCGATTCCCGGAAGACGCCATTCTCCAGGCGTCTGTATGTGGCTGCCTTGCGGTGCTCGCGCAGTCCAGCCATCCCAGCAAGAACCAAATGCTCGATGTCGAACTCAATGTGCCGTCTCTTATCGTTGCGTCGCTAAATATTCACCGTGAATACTCCAACCTGGCGCGCCAAGTACAAATCTACGCCTGTGAAGTTCTGATGGAACTGTGCGACTATGGTGGGCGACCTACGGCAACGCAGATGATCGAGTGCGCGGCGGATGCATCGACGATCGAGATGCTGACTACCATGCTCCGCCAGGGCGTCGCCCACCAAGACAAGAAGGTCACGTGTGCATTCTGCACACTGCTGCTCTGGTACGGTTCTCTGCTTGTTTATGATTCAGATATAATGCCCATGGATCCTTAAATTCGTTCTGCTCTCAGTCTTGCAGCCAACAGCACCGACGCGGCGAACGAGTTACGAATATGCGACGTCATGTCCGACTTGTCGGTCGTGATGGCCAAGTATCCAACGGACGAAGGTATCACGCGCTTCTCGGTCGCTGCACTTCGAGAAATTGCGGCCACCAGTTTGACGAACTCGCCATCGAAACGAGTCATGCAAACGGCTCGCGTCATTCTGGAAGACGATAGCTATGCTCACCAGACAGACCGTCATGCACCTGATGCTGCGTTTTCATCAAGAACAAGCGCGCGTGACACCGGTCGATCAGCGAACCCGTCTGCATCACGTTCGAGATCCAAGTCGCCCAGTCGGAATCATTCGCCAGCGCTCCAATACACCAATGAATCTCATTCGCGCTTATCAAGCCGAGCCTATCCGACCCCGGCTATGTCGATGCCTACCGGCTACAATGTTGGTCGGGATTTCCTTGTTCCACCGTCTGCATCGAAAATTCCTGCACCAAAGAGTCGAGACGATCATGCCCGTTCATCGGTCGCAGGGAGAAAGACCAGGGCAGCATCCAAGGCAAGCGAAGAGCGCGAGAAACAGTTGCTGAAGACGTACGGCGCAACCCCCGTTGTGTTATCCAAGGGCACATCTTCAAAGCACGCGGGGCGACATGGTGTTGCACCGTCTACCAGCTACATGCGAGATGGCCCAGAAACTGGTCGTGCGTTAGCCTCCCCAATGCACAACAATTTTCTGTTGGGTGTGGATACGACTTCGCGATTTGTCATTCCGCCACCAATCTCGACTCAACCGGAACCCACAACGACATTGCCGCGGTCCAATTCTGGAAGGCTGTTACCTCTACCGTCGGAGGTGAAGTTTTCCACGTCACGAACGGTAACACCAACTGGAGGTCAAGGAAAAGGCGCGACCAGCGTTGTGGTTACCAAAGTACCTGTGGAGACTTTCGACAAACGACGCGGAAGATCAAATGAGACCAAGAAATCCAGCCATACCCCTGTCCAGAAGAGGTCGACGTCACCCAAGCACTACGGCGAGGAGCGGCATCCAGTACCATTTGACTCACGCATCGATCGCAGTTCGACGCACCAAGCATCAGCCACACCAAGAGGAACTGTTCGTGAACCGAGTGATCCCGATACTGTTGCGGAGCTGCATGAGTTTGCCCAACAACTTCTCAAGGAAGAGGCACGAATCGCGACCATTCTTGCGGACAGCACAAGCCCCAAGTCGCCTGGACGAATGACGTTCTCGGATAAGCTCCACAAGATGATTGAGATCGCAGAGTCGTCCATGTACGAAAAACCTTCGGAGGTATTCGTGCAAGAAGCGATCGCGTCTCCCGTTGCGTCTACCAAGAAGGATCTAAGTGGTCCGCTCGGTACCTCCCCCGTTGTACTGCCTGCAATCACCAAGCCTTCTCATGGGATTGCTGAATCCAAGTCGGTGAAAGATGGATCGAAGAAGTCACCACGGGTTAAATCAGGAGGATACAAAGAGAGTCGGGCGTCGTCGACTCACAAGAAGAAGATGGTGGTGCAGTCGGAAGGTCGCGGTGATACGATCGCAACAGCTTTCAACAGTTCAGGCTTATCTATCCTTCCTGACCTGAACGCCCGCGTCCCGTTTGGGTTTGAGACTGCTTCTGAAACGCTTGCGTCAGCTCGCACAAAATCTGGTCCGGAGAGGCCGTCCAGCGGCACACCGCGTACTGTGGCACACACCGATGCTGCTATCGAGCAGATTCAGCTCCGCGATGTGTTCAACGTGTCTCCGAATAACTACTTGGATCCGATACCATCTCAATCGACAACGAGCGAGTCATCGAAGGTCGATATTATCATGAACAACGAGCCCGAGAAGGTTGATTCGATTGAGAATGTGACATCGTCAAATCAGACGGACCAAGTTTCGAGAAGCTACGATCTAGAACAAGGTGATGATATCATGGAAGGTATCGTCGGTGAGAAGGATGACGTCACCGAGTCATTGCCAGTGAACGTCAATTCTGAGGACGCCCTGATATCTGAGGACTCGATCGGCCAAGTGACTGATGGCAATCATGGTGA
The DNA here is from genome assembly GCA_023337755.1 of Pythium aristosporum. NCBI lineage: Eukaryota > Oomycota > Peronosporomycetes > Pythiales > Pythiaceae > Pythium > Pythium aristosporum. The sequence continues at coordinate 38,950 of JAADXL010000213.1, forward strand.
GAGTTTGTCCCCCGAAGACGAACACGCGGAGACTATGGCAGAGATTGGACCGAAGGACAGTATCTCAGTCGATGAGAGCACCATCGTGTCCCAAGGGATGTGTGCTGTAAACGACAACCAAGATGTGCTTCAAGATCAGGCGCGAGAGGTGGCCACAGAGAATGCTCTCGAAGAACCGGAGGATGCAAACGAGACGAACCCTACTGAGCAGTGTGATGTGTCAGATGAACGACCAGTCTCGACGCAGGACCAAGCAGGTGCCAGCACAGCACTTGAAGAGGACGCGCTCGTGCAGGGAGATGTAGTACCCAGCTTCAGTTTGTTGGGAGCTAATCCGTTCCAGGACGTGTTCGTTGATACCCCGCCAACTGAGGTTGAGCAAGCACTCACGGCAACGCAGTGCATCGCAAGCTCGTCAGTTGAAAAAATCATTGATGATCAGCCTGAGTGCGCGTCCGAAGCTACGGATGTCGATCGTGTTGGAGACGATGCGGATGGACCGGAGTTATCCGTAATCGCGTCGATTGCTGCTGGTCGGGCGACGAATGCGATCGTGGTGTCGGCGTTGCAGAACGTGGTCGGTTTGCTCTCATCACCAACCATATTAGTTCAGACAATCGTCAACTCGGCGGCGGATCAAGTCGGCGTTTGCGAGTCAGGCTTCTCGCCTCGAACGGGGGATAGCGCTCTACCATCTTTGTCAGACATGACGATGGCATCTGCTGAGCAAGGGTCGGAGAATGCAGACGAGGACGTACCCTTAATAATTTCCGTCCCCATGGCTCTCGAGATTCGAAAGGTGGTCGTCAGTGTTATCGCAATGTCGCTCGAGTACGTGCTGGATCAAATGCGATCTCACAACCCTGGATTCTCAACAACCAACGCAGGGGACAGCCCGAACACTCCGGACACTGTCAGCAACCAGGAAGGAATGCCAACAGATGTGCCAGAGCAGCTGTCAACGGATGAAGTGAAAATGATGGTCGACTCGATTATATCGACTTCACTGGGTGAAACACTCGCGAAACTTCACGCCATGAACGATGACAATCTACAAAGAAACAAGCCTTCTCCCGGTCCGGAAGAAGCAGATGAACCTACGGAATGCTCAGTCCCGATGGCGATCGCAATACGGAGGTGTGTCGACGGTATCATCGGAATCTCTCTCGAAGGTGTGTTGGAAGCGATGAGGACGCAGGCCAAGATCTCCATTGATGGTGAGTTGGAGCTGATGAAGGAAGACTCGCACGTCTCGACTCTTATCATGGAATCCATGGAGGATGTGGTTCGCTCAATCATCACTTCTGAGAGAGATCAAAAGCTCTTAAGCGTTACGGTCCAGGGTTCTCTGCAGGACCAGGACGACGTGAAGATCTTGAGATCTGGTGAGAGTGAAGCAACACAAGAGCAACTCCCTGTTGCGGTGGCTATTGCAATTCGGCGCACAGTCGATGGAATGATTTCGGTGTCGCTTGAAAATGCAATTGCATCCAAACGAGTCAAAGACGAGCCATTTCCAGCAGTTGACTTCAAACTGAGCACTCAGGACACTACAGAACCCAAACGCGACTTTGATCAACCATCCGACAGGCTTGATCGAACGATTGTCGCTGAGAACGTGTGCGCGGAATCTGACGAGAGCGTTACCGTCTCAGTACCAATGGCACTCGCGATTCGACAAAACGTCGCCGTGGTTGTCGCACATGCAATGGAGGCCGTAATGAACCAACTCCGCGAACATCAACCAGAACGAAAAGCTGCTGAAGCAGCCGAGATCGATGTTGTTCACAATGCGACTACGCCTCTCATATCGGAGACTGATCTCGCAGACGCAATCGAAGCTGCCATGTCAGACTTGAAGCTGCCGTCTGGGTTGGCTGCGGATCCAGTCCTATCTTCACCAACCGTTGGCGACGCAGAGGAGGAAGAAACTGCGTCAGTCGATGACCCGGCTCCTGACATATCGGTGCAAATGGCTGTTGCAATCCGGTGGGCAGTGAGTGGAATCCTGGGTGTCGCGGTAGAGAATCTTCTCGTTCGTCCAGGTGCGTCAGGAGGCGAAGATGAAACAGCTTCGTGTTGCCTGTTGTCGCCCGAGCAAGCTGCGCAGAGCTCGTCTGCCGAATCGACCATTATATCTCACTTGGAGACATCGAAGGCGAGCCCAGACTGCGAACTTCCTGAGATGCCTTCTCCAGGTGAAGTTGCAAGCGCGATAGTAGACCGTGAAGACACTGGAGTGGAAGAAGAGGCCGATACAACTGTGTCTGTCGAAATGGCCATCGCGATTCGACGAACTGTTGAGGCGATGATCTGTGTGGCGACGTCGAAGCTTCTTCTAGAGCTGATCGCATCCCCTCCCTCGGGCCATGCTGAAATCGAAATGGAAATTTGTCCCGAACAATCTGATGTACACTCGGAACAACCTTGCGCGAGGACGGTATCGGCGTCGGACGATGAGCAACTACCTGTACGGATGTCAATCGCTATACGCCGATCAGTTAACGGTCTGATCGGAATAGCAATGCAGGCGGCTGTCATTCAAATTACAAAGCTGCGCCGACCAATCCAAGTACTTGCCTGTATTGCTGAAGAAGAAAGAGTGAAGGAGACAATGGCGGGTGCGACATCGACTCCGAACTTGGCTTTGGGTTTGGTGGCTGTTACAGCAGGCCTTGCCGCCACGGGCATCACCTTGATACAAGAGCTATCAGATGTGGCTGAAATGGGGTCTGTGGCGGCTGAGGCTGAGATTTGTGTAGCTGAGTGCGAGTCTTCTATGGCTGCCGATGCGGTTGCAAACGCAGATCTGAATGCCACAGAACCGCCGAAGAATGCAGAAGGCTGCACTGATTCTGTGGACGCTCTGGCGCCAGGTGCAGAAGCAGTTGAAGACGTGAAATCTGCCGAAGCTATCGAACCCGTCGAAGTGGTCGAATCCGTGGGAGCAGGTGAACTGATTGAAGCCTTCGACGCGGTGAAATGTGTTGAAGAAACGGCAGCGGGAGCTATTGCGGAAGCGGTCGTGATCGAGACCGAGGTCGAGGTGTCGGCCGAGCCTGAGACCGAGGTCGAGGTGGCGGTGGAGGCGCCATCGTCGTTGGAGGAGGTGTCGGCCGCTGCAAGTGACGTAGTCGAAGACGAGAGCGTGCCTGCGGAGACTGTTGAGGATGCGGAGACGGTGGAGACGGAGACGGTGGAACCGACGGCGGCAGTGGAGACGGAGACGGTGGAGACGACGGAGATGGGTGACTCGACGGAAGCTGTCGTGGAAGTGTCTGGAGATGCCGAAGTGGTTGTGGATGCTCCTTCGGAATCCACGGAACCCACGGAGGCGATCGAACCAGCGACAGATGCCATTGAAGCTGGAGATGCGACGGAACCGTCAGCGGATGCGGAGGTGTCTACCGAGTCTGTGGAGTCAGTGGAGGCAGGTGCGGATGCAGTAGAAGGTGTGGAATCTGTGGA
>JAADXL010000214.1:0-42278 GCA_023337755.1 Pythium aristosporum
ACGCGCGTGGGCAAGGAGGCGCAGCTGCGCGGCTTTGAGTTTGTGAAGAAGTTCCACATGTACCCGGACCCGTTCAGCGTGGATGCGGGTCTGATCACGCCAACGTTCAAGCTGAAGCGTCCGCAGCTGAAGGAGTTTTTCAAGCCGCAGCTCGACGCCATGTACGCGGCTCTCAAGTAAAGAGAAGAACGCAGCCCAACCGCCATCACTAGGAATGGTTGCGCAACTGGTGTGTGATGTTTGGTACCGTAATTAGGATCTGCCGTCATTTTATCATGGGGTACAGAACTGTGTTGGATATGGTTCCACATTAGAACCGTTCTCGTGTTGCATGGGAACAGTTCCAGTTTCAGATCCAGCAGAACAACTTATGTCAGAATCAACATGCAGGAGAACAATTTCTTTGCCGTTTGGTGATCGTTGGTGGACCTGCTATGTTAATGATGACGCGAAAAGGGTCCGTTCGAGTCGCGCGATCCGTTCATCCAGCAGCGACGACCGCTGCCTCTCCACCCACGCGGGTGAGCTGCTCATATGGACACACTCTCCTTATTAGTCACGTGCCATGAGAGTTGATCACTAGGCAACAGCAGCCCGTTGTGCGTACCCAGAGAGCTCGTCGCTGAGGCAGTCTCGGTACGGGAGGCTCATGCGCAGCGACGGTCCGAACAGCAAGTGCTCGGTCGTGTGGCTCAGCAAGTTGCAGAGCGAAGGGCCCGAGTCCTGCTCAATGTCGTGGCTCGCCACGCCCAACAGCTTGATGCTAAAATGCCCAGATCAACATCGTCAGCAGCGGCTCGTCAATACTGTGGGAAGTGGATCCCACACGAACCCGTAGACGGCGATGGACGGTTGCGAGAGTCGGCGAAACTCGATTTTGACAAAGCAGCACGGCAGGAAACCGACTTTCAGGCGAACCTCACGCGTGTGCGGCAAGTGGTGCTTGCGATGCACTGCGTGGGAAGGCATAGACACCACGTGTGAGTCCAATCGGCTCTCGTGAAGAGAGTGTGGCCGCCTACTGACTCGCACCATGAATGTAGGATCGCGGTCGGTCTTCAATCGCTATACTCACGTCCACAGTGCAAGCATTCTGTACCCCACATATTCAATAGGCAAACGAGCAGCCATTAGTCGAAGGAGAAGCTACAAGCAAGTGCAACCGTCCGTGCCTTGTTCAATAGACAGATCTCTGAGAGCAGCGTCTTGGTGTCCCTATCGCAAACACATAGCCATTAACGCCACAAACTCCACCGCGCCGACATTCCACAATCACCCACAGTGCCAATACGATGCTCTCGGTCTCGCGCGCATAGCTTTCCCAGCAGCTTCGCCGCGAGTACTCGCTCAGCGCGCTCGCGCCGCGCACGCTTGCGGCCGCCGACACGCGGTGAACTCGGAACCCCACGGCGGATACACCGAGACGTGATGCCTCTGCATCTTCCTCTCGCTTCCGATTGGCGCTGGCATGGCGGCGCGTCGTAGGAGGCGCCGACGCCGGTCGCGAAGAGCTCATGGTGGTCATTTTGCCGCCTTTTTTTTCGTCAGTTCCAAAAACGGTTTCAAATCTGATTCTAACCGACTTAGTATCTGAGTCCGACTCAGTTGTACCCCATAGGGGGTCACTATTCCCTGGTAACGGCTTCCTCTCTCACCTCTTCATCTTGAGCGGGCGGATCCCGATCCGACGACGGACCTCATGGCGGGCTTCTCGCTCTCGACGGACACCGAGGTGGACCGCTCGCTGTACACGATGCTCGAGCCCGAGGGCCAGCGTTACGCGTCGTTTTTCGCGACGCTCGAGCAGACGGCGCCGCAGCTCGTGGCGCGCGCCACGGCACTGGCGTTTTACGACAAGTCGTCGCTCGGGCCGGCCGTACGTATTTGTCATAGTCTTTACACGGACGTGGGGGGTTGCTATTGACCACGCCGTGGCTTTACGTAGGAGATTGAGGCGCTGTACGCGTCGGTCAAGCGCGTCGGTGTAGTGGCCGACGCGGCCGTGATGAACGAAACCGAGTTTGTGATGGCCATGCATTTGATCGTGTGTCTCACCAAGCGTGGACTCGCGGCCGTGCCACAGCCGTTCCCAACGTACTTGTTCCCGACGCTGACGCTGCCATCTACGACCAGCAGCATCACCAGCATGCCGTCGCCCGACAAGCCCAGCGGTCTGGGGCTCAGCAGCAGTAGCATTGGAGACCTTCCAGGCTCAGCAGCGCCATTGGACTCTGCCCCCACTGCAACCGCCATGGCGACGCTCGCGGGCTCGACGAGCCTCGTGGAGCTCATGCAGAAAGAGGTGAAGCAAAGCCGTCCCCCTTGTGCGGTTCTCTTCCCGGTTCAATTCTGATCGGGTACTTTCCCCCCAACACTTCAGGTTCAAAACCAGCAAGTCGTCACGACCCAGCTTGCTCGGATCGACCAGTCGAGTGCCACGACGCTCCAGCAGTTACACGCGACGCTGGACGCACTCGCCGCGGCCGTGGAGCAAATGGGGTTCCCCGTGCCACCGGCCACGCACGCGTCCATCGGTGCCATCGACGATCTTGGGAATCTGCTGCGCGCCAATGTCCAGACGGTCAGGCAAGAGATCCAGAGCCTCGAGATCGGCGCTCGCATGCGAAGCGTGGCCGATGAAGCCACGAGCCGCACCAACAGCCTCTCTGGGGTAAATGAGACCCCGACCGTCGCTCCTTCAGAGACTAGCGCGGCGATCGCGGCGGTCGCGCAGCTCTCGTCCCAATTGGCGACGCTGCAGCACGAAGCCACACAATTGCGTGCCACGAAAGAGTCGCTCGTTCGTCAACTGCTGGACAAGAAGAAGAAGGCGCTTCCGAGTGGCCCACCACCGGCCCCCATCTCTGTGAAGACTGTATCGTCTGCCATTCCACCACCGCCGTCTTCCGCTTCCTCGACGTCGTCCGTGGGGATGGCGGCGTCCGCTGGCTGGGGAGACTTTGGTGGCACGTCCCCTGCGGCCGTCGCGCCGCTCGCGCCGCCCCAAGAGACCACGCGATCAATCGAGGCCGTGCCTCCTTCTTCTGCTTCTTCTGCTGATGCATTTGGCTTTGCGGCGTTTCCAGCGACCGTGTCCACTGGTGCCGCGTCCTCTTCGAAGCCGCAGGACGCCGACTTTGGATGGGGCGCGTTCGAATGAAAGGTCACGAAAATACCACCACACGGAGATAGTTTGTAGAGTCCTTGTGATGGCTTGAAGACGAGCTTAGCAGTAGCTTGTGACTCTGGAGCGCTCCGTGTCGAGTCGACACAGCGCAAGCTGCTCGCGTGCACTGGGCAGGTAACTCTCGTCCAGCAGATCCCGCGTGGCCGAGTCGCGAGGCCGCGGCGCGACGCTACTGCCCGTGGAGCCAATGAGCGTCATTTTCTTTCGGTGCTGCTGCTGGGGAAGCGGCGGTAACTGCACGCCCGTCGAGGGCTTCACAGTCTTTCTACGGCTGGGAGGATCCGTCGCCTTCCGTTTCGGGGACCCCGGCAACGCACACTTCTGTGTGTCGCTGGCCAAGTGGCCGCGTACGCCACAGCGCGGACACCACAAGTTGGACATGCGCATGAGCTGCCACGTGCTACACACAAAGAAGGCACGATTGATTGGTGTCACCGCCATTGCAGCAGAAGGGGGAAATGGCGTACATGCTGATGTGGGCGTTCGGGTAGGCCGCGCCGCACTCGAGCCGCTGGTGGCGCCAGTCCTCTCGCTCGTCGCTGAGCTTCTGCAGCTTCAGCAGCGTGGCGTGGCACGCCGCGTGGGTCTCGCTTTTCGCGTGGAGGATCATGGTCTCAAATGTGCGGCGGTCAAGCGCGAGCGCGTGGACGTCCGAGAGCGACTTGATGTCAAAGAGAGCCGACTGCTTGCTCTTGACAAACGGCAGCTCGCCGACCACATCGCCGGCGCCGACGAGCAGCAGGTCGATGCTCACTTTCTTCTCGGGCTGCTCGGTTCTGTTGTTGCTAACCCGCTGACTGGTAGTGGATGAGGATGACGCCACGGGAGCCGGAGTAGTCGTCGCTGTGAAAGCGCCGCCGCTCGCGAGGCTGCTAAGATTCGCAGTCGTCTTGCCCACAGTCCAGTTGACGCGCTCGGCGACCTCGCCGGACGTGATGATGTACATCCACTTGGCGTCCGCTCCCGCGCGATAGAGGTAGTCCTGCAGAAACCAGCAACCCCGTCAGCTCCCCCTACTACACAAGAAGAAGTAAATGCGTCCGAGACCCGCTTACATTGCTGGTGAAATGGACGGACCGCATGGCGCTCACAATCTTCATCTTGTCTGTCCACACAGGCACACACTCGGCCTTGGTTCAGCGTGTCTCTTCCCCCTTCCTACAGAGTGAGAGTGCACGTTGCGTACCTTGCTTTTCCCAGCCCTGGAAGAGGTACATTTGGTCCAGTATCTCGGCCTGGTTGTAGTGGGACGCCTCCATGGACGCGCCGCGTACAAGGCGAATGTAGTCGGCACGTTCGAGGCAGATGAGATCACACACGGCCGAGTACTGCGACGCCAAGATGGACGCGTTGCGCCGCGCGGATGGATTGAGCAGCACGATCTCGCCAAACATGGCGCCGGGCCCGAGGTTTGCGACCAGATCTCCATACTCTTTGGCGAGCACCGCAGCCGCGTGGGTCGGAGTGAGCCCATCGCTGGACGACGACGACACGAGTGCGTCCTTCTTCTTAATATACACGTCGACGAGCCCGTCAATTACAATGTAGCAGCGATCGCCCGTGTCGCCCTGGCGGATAATCATTTGATTCGAGAGCATCTTGATGAGCCGCATTTGCCGGCAAATCTCACGGCGAATGTACTCGGGCGCCGAACCAAAAATGTTGTTGCTGTACTGCTTGCAGTTCTGCAGCATCCAGTCGTAGAGGAGGTCGAGACTGCTTTCGTTGCGCAGCTCGGGCTCTTCGCTCAGCGTGAGCTTGACGGCGTCGACGAGCGCCTTTTGCTCGGGGGTTTTCTGGAGCAACTTGACCAGATGCGGCGGCGTCTCCTTCTTGGTCTCGGCGATGCTGCGTCGTGTCGACGTGCGGCGGAAAAACTTTATCGACTGGCGGCGCCCTATGTCCACTGCAGTCGCGGGATCGGCCTCAGTGTTTGTGCCGCCAAAGCTCGGTGGTTTAATGGAGAGTTGGCGCTTGGACGTCCTGCGAGGAGACGGTGCAGCGCCGTCGCCGTCTCCACCTTCTGCGACTGCAGCGAGCGTGCCATTGACGGGCTTGCCGAGGTCGTGAGTTTGGATCGTGAGTCTTTTGAACGACGAGCCGCGGCGCATGGCGCCAACACGCGGAGGCACCGCCGAGTCGGACGGCACGACCGGCGTGAACATTGAAGGGTTTGAGAAGGCTGGAACTGCCTAAGGATCTCCAAAGAACAGGCCACCCTACGCAGGGGTCTTTGGTGTCAGCTGGAGCTCTTTACGAGGAGCTATTTGTATCGCAACCTGATCGCGTCATTTCCCGTCATGTTTTTTTCGAATCTGTAGCCATGTTGTCAGGGAGTGATGGTCGTATCATGTACTGTATACCTTCGAAAAAGTACGAAATGAGCTCCTGGTTTTCCATCACTCGACAACCAGCACCGCAATGGGCAAGAAGGGCAAGCGCTCGGGCTTTGGCGGCAGCGGCGGCGGCGGCAATGCTCGTGGAGGCGGCGGAGGAGGACCCCGTGGCGCGTCCGGATTGGTGGTCGTGAATCCGATGCTGCTGCAATCCATGGGTGACAACAAGAGTGGCGGTCCTGCCAAGGGCCCTGCTCCAACCAAAGGCAAGAAGACCGCCTCCAAGGCCACGCAGCCGCCAGCAAAGAAGGCAAACGATCTCAACACAAAGAAGCGCAAGCAACGAGAGGCCGTTGAAAGACAGGACGACGAGCCGGCCGCGAAGAAGCAGCAGCCAGCGCATCAGAAGCACGTCCCCGGCGAGTCGGCGGTCGCCCCGCTGTTCCAGCTGCAGGTCGCACGCGACGACCAGTGTCTCACCGGTCTCTATTGGGTGCTGCTCTCGCGCGACGAGAAGCGCAGCGCCGTGGTTGCAATCCCGAATGCCCACGCGACGCTGTCGCTGTCGCTGCTCGCACACGCGTTCAAGAGCCTCGGCTTCCAGGCGCTCGCGCTGCACAGCAAGATGACGCCCGGCCAGCGCAAGCAAAACGTCGAGCGCTTCGTCGAGCAGAGCCGCCATGCGGGGAGTGACAAGTGCGTACTGGTCACCAACGATCACTGGCTGAATTTGGCGGCGTGCGGCACTGCCGATCTGATCGCGATGGGCTCTTCGTTTGTGGGCAAGTCAACGGTCGATACGAAATTTGCCCGGGTTTTTGTGGTCCATTCTGAAGGCACCGTCCCTGCCCGTGCCGACGCCTACGAGAAGCCGCTGACCACCACGGCCATGGCGCAGCTGCAGGCGCGGCTCAAGATCGCCATGCAAATCGCAGGGACGCTGCAGCGAGTGCAAGGCACGACCGGAGCAAGTGACGCAGCCGAGACCAAATGGGTGGCCAAGTTTTCCAAGGGCGCGGATCTCGGGAGCGATGACGAGGAGGAGTCCAAAAAGAAGACCAAGAAGGCGGGCCCGCTCAAGCCAGAGGAGCAGCGGCTGCGTGCGCTGACGGAGAAGCTGCTTGTGCTGCTCGCACACAGCGTCGCGGAAGAGACATCCACTGGCGGTAGTACTAGTACTGCCAAGCCCGCGTCCGACGATGCCGGTGGGAAGCTCGCGGTGCTCGGTCTTGCCATGAAGACGGCGGCTATGGGGGACGGCGAGCGGCTCTCGGCTCAAACGCAGTGGCTGGACGGTGCCGAGGCTTCTAGCTTTGGAGGCGACTGGCACGGCGCGATCCGCCATGGCGCCAGCAAGGACACGGCGTCACTTGCCGTTCGCCACGCGGTCTGTGGATGCCTCAGCGGTGGCAGCAACAAGAAGAAGGGGACGAAGATCGAGTCCTTCCTGCAGCAGTGGCGTCCCAACCAGCAGCCCGCGGATCTCGACGCCTGGGGCGGCGCGTACGGCAAGGCGTGCGGCCACAACGAAGTCGTGCTCCACCACCTCCGTCCGTTTTTCCCCCAAGAGGTCCTCAACTCGCGCGTGTGCAGCCTGCGGCAGCCCGCCCCGGGCAACCAGGGCTTTGACGGCTGCCTCGAGTTCCTACGGCTCGCGTGTCTCGACGGGCAGACGAGTATGACGGTGTGGGACGCCGAACATTTTCTCTTCTTCTCAAAGCGCGGCCGTGTCACGAGCGTGGCCAAGCTCCAACTGCTGTCACTGCCACTCGCGGGTCTGCAAACGCTCGTGACTAGTCTGCGCCAGTGGACTCTGGCGTGCCACGGCCGCACGCACCCCGTGCTGCTGCTCGAGGCCATTCGTCTGTGCTGTCGCCTGGGCCTGGAAGACGACGTCGCCCGCAAGTCGCACCTACGCGACCCCAAGCTCATGCGCCGCGTGCTGGCGTTTGCAGTCGGTGGCTCCACGCGCGTGTGGAAGCAGATCACCAAAATGCCCATGCCGCTCGCGCGCGAGCTCGTCTACGACAGCGTGTAAGACCCCATATAAGAATGGTGCGAAGGCCTGGGGGGATCTATTAGAATAAGGAGAGAGAGGCAGCGAAGAGACAGACTCTGTGTGCAAAAATGGTCAGTGGGAAGAAGCCCTATCGATTCCGTGTTGGCGACTCGGGGCGGTTCTCCTCTGGTTGCAGGGCCTCGTGCGGGTGCTTCTTGGTGGGCGACGTCATCGGCGACGCTGTCGACGTGGTCGTCGACGATGACGACGACGACGACGACTCGGTGGACGATCCCGAGCCGAGCGCGCGCCGCAATCGCCTGGCTTCCAAGTCCTTCTTGGTCACGAGCTCGTCTTCTTCGGGATCAAAGACGAGCCAGTCGTCGGGCCGTTCGATCGCGCGGTTCTCGTGCTGCAACTTGACCTCGACCAGCTTGGCCATGGCCGCGGCACACGCCGCTGCCGAGGTGCCATTGATTGGCACGCCGTCAGCGTCCAGGCATTCGCTGTCTTCCGGATCCGACAGCAGATCGGGCACGCCCGGCTCGGACGCGAGGAACGGCACCCTACAAAGTGAGCCAGCATAAGCTCAGTCGCCGTGATGAACGCCCGCCGACAAATAAACGACGCTTTCCGTACCATGCAGGAATGTGCACAAAGAGCAGATTGTAGATCCATCTTCCCGAGAAGAAATCAATGAGAAACAGCCAGAGCCATTCAATGACGCGAAAGTAGGTCGCGACGAAACCCGCGAGCAGCGCCGCAATCACGAGGACGGTCGACACGGGCAACGAGAGCAGCGGCAGCCGCGTGTGGTGCAAGAGGATCTCTTCTAGAAACGTCGGCAGGAACTCAAACTGCGGAAACATCTCACAGACGTCCGTGGCGCGGTCGTACGCGTCCTTGAGCATGCTCCCCGCGAACGCGACGCCCACGACGGCGTAGCCGTGGAGGTACTGGAACGATCGCGGCATCGTGCGAGATATATGAGATATAGGGAGCGATTCGTTGGCGTTGGTAAGTTGGGAAGTTGGCGCGTTGGCGTGTTGGCGTCGTTGGGCGTTGGTATATTGGCGTTGGTTCCGCGTTCCGATGGGACGTTGGTTTTCGGGCTTCCATCCTTCATCAGCGCGGAAATAACCGAGAAACGGTGGGGACCATTATCCGATAAGAACATGTTACACTCGAATCGCGTTCGTATCGTGGAAGCCTTTCATTGGCCAAAATACTGCTCCACTCCTGTCTCTGAAACGGCAGGGAGTTCTCCAGCTGCCCAAAATTTGTACGCACCATAAACCCAGGCGATCGTACAACCATCGGTGGTCGTCCACTTTTCCGTTAAACCCCAAGTCAACTACTAGGATACAAAAAACAAAAAATCTGTACGCACCGTGGATCGTACATTTTCCCCCCTGAATGATGTTGATGTTGCCAGCACCCCTCCCCTCCCCTTTTCGGCATCACTTCGTTCTCCTCTGGCGGAGAACCTCCTTTCCTTTTTGTTCCGCCACCGCAGAGCAGCATTCGTAGATTTGCTCTCGGACCAACAAGCAAGCACCATGGCGGACCAGCTCACGGAAGAACAGATTGCGGAGTTCAAGGAGGCGTTCTCGCTCTTCGATAAGGACGGCGATGGAACCATCACGACCAAGGAGCTCGGCACGGTCATGCGCTCGCTGGGCCAGAACCCCACGGAGGCCGAGCTCCAGGACATGATCAACGAGGTGGATGCCGACGGCAACGGCACGATCGACTTCCCCGAGTTCCTCACGATGATGGCCCGCAAGATGAAGGACACGGACTCGGAGGAGGAGATTCTCGAGGCGTTCAAGGTCTTCGACAAGGACGGCAACGGCTTCATCTCGGCCGCCGAGCTGCGTCACATCATGACGAACCTCGGCGAGAAGCTCACGGACGAGGAGGTCGATGAGATGATCCGCGAGGCCGACATTGACGGCGACGGACAGATCAACTACGAGGAGTTCGTCAAGATGATGATGTCGAAGTAAACCACTCGTCTCTCGCTGTCGGGGCGGCCAGCGCGGTGCGGTCCGGTGGTGCGTGCCTGGCGCGTAGCTTGTCCTCATGGAGCTATGGGTGAAGGGGATCGCGCCTCTGGACGACCGTGTTGCTCGTCATTTTGTCTTGCACATCTTAAATGCCATTTCCGGCGCTTCTTCTCTTTGGAGAGGGGTGCCGGTCCCACCACTATACTAGTAGTACGATTCAATAAAAAACGGCGTGCAAAACAACTCTCACATGCCTCATCCCTCCTGCTGCTTCCATCATGCCCTACTCGAGGGAAGGGCGCCTACGTCGGCCATCCATGCTGTGAAAAGGCGCGACTCTTGGCGCATCTCCCCTTTGTCTCCCTTCTCCTTCCTCGTCCCCGGATCCACCATCGATCCGACTGAGAGCGATGGCGGCGAACGCGCCGAACGAGATCGAAGAGGTCATCAAGCAGCTCAAGAGCAAGCCGGGCTTTACGTCCTACATCCTCATGAACAACGACGGCATCGTCGTCAAGCACGAGAACATCGAGTACAAGGAGGCCGTGATGCACGCGTACCACGTGCTGTCGCTCTTTGGGCGCACGAAGAAGCACCTGCAGAAGCTGCTGCCGGATGCGAGCGAGAACGAGATCGACTGGGTACGGCTGCGCACCAAGCTCCACGAGATGGTCATCGCGCAGCACCTGCGGTTCACGCTCGTCGTGCTGCAAAAGCCCGAGGCCGGCGACGCGCTGCTCGCGGTCGAGGGGACGAGCGGCGTGGCCGTCGAGGGCAAGGACAAGGAGGACGACAAGACCCCGGCCGTGGCCACATAGAAAATACAAACAGCTACTGTAGCTCTTCAAGATACACGAAATGGGTACACTCTCCTCTTCCTCTTAGGCGTACATGGCGTCAATCTCCTTGGCGTAGAGCTCCTTGAGCTGCGGGCGCTTGAGCTTAAACGTGGGCGTCATGAGGTTGTTCTCGGCGGTCCACGCTTCGTCGTGCAAGTGGATCTTGGCCACGCGCTCGAAGCGGAAGAGGCCGTGCTTCTTAGCAAGATCCTCAAGGTCGGCATTGATGGCCGTCCGCAGCGCGTCGCTCTGGCACAGCTCCTTGATGTTGCTGCTGTCGTGGCCGTTCTTCTTGGCCCACTCCTTGACGAAGTGGTTGTCCGGAATCACGACACCGACCAAAAAGTTCTGCAGCGAGTGGCCATAGACAAAAACCTGGGACACGAGCGCGCTCTTGAGGTAGACGTTCTCAATCTTCTCGGGCGCGACGTACTCGCCCTGCGACAGCTTGAAGATGTTCTTCTTGCGGTCAATGATCGACAGCGTGCCGTCGGCGTTCCACTTGCCAATGTCGCCCGTGTGCAGCCAGCCCTCGGCGTCCACGGCCTCGGCCGTCTTCTCGGGTTCCTTGAAGTAGCCCTTGAAGACCTGCGGCCCACGCACGCAGATCTCGCCACGCGGCTCGGGCTTGTCCTCGCTCGTGTAGTTCATCTCGGGCACGTCAAAGAGACAGACCTCGAGCCCAGGAACGGGCATGCCCACGTGGGTGCCGGGCGCAAACGCCTGCGTGCTCAGCGCCACGACGGCGCACGTCTCGGTCATGCCGTAGCCTTCCACGACGGGGCAGCCAAAGACAATCTGGAGAAACTCTTTGCAGTCCTGCGAGATGGGTGCCGAGCCGTTCATCATCAATCGCACCTTGCCGCCCATAAGCATCTGGACCTTGTTGAACACGAGCGCGTCCCACAGCGCGTGCTTGACGTAGCCGTCCACGAGGCCCCTCTTCTTGGCGGCGTACGCCCAGTTAAAGAGCAGCTTCTTGATCCCGCCGGCCTTCTGCACGCCATGCGCAATGCTGTCGTGGATGCGGTTCATGACGCGCGGCACGGACGGGAAGATAGTCGGCTGCAGCGCCGCCATGTCGTCCATGAGCTTGGCGACGTCGCCCTGGTTGAAGCCAATGGCGCCACCGGGACGGATCGTGATGATGTGGATGACGCGCTCGAGCACGTGGGCGAGCGGCAGGTACGAAATGTGGACATCGTCTGTGAAGACGGGGTTGTGCGTCTGCGACGACATGGCCGCGGCCATCATGTTGGCGTGGGTCAGCAAAACGCCCTTGGGGTTGCCCGTCGTGCCTGACGTGTAGCAGATCGTGGCGACGTCTTCCGGCGTCGGCGGGTCCGCGTTCACGGGCTTCTTCTTGCCCGACGCCAGGAGCTCGCTCAGGCTCTTGAGCGCGACGCCCTTGGCGACCGCCTGCTGGCGCTGGTCGTCGTCCAGGTCTTCAAACTGGACAATCGTCTTGACACTGGGACACTGGTCCACAGCGGCAATCAGCGACTTGAACTGGGCCTTGCCGCAGAAGACCACGCGCATCTCCGTGTGGTTCAAAATGAACGGGATCGCCGTGGGGCCCAGCGTGTCGTAGAGCGGCACGAGCTGGTACGCCATGCGGCTCGCGCCATGTTCCAGAAGCACCCATTCGTACCGGTTCTTGCTGAAGAGCCCCACGGGTTCCTGCCGCTTGAGCCCGAGTTCATGGACCATGCCGGCCGAAATGGCCTCGACCTGCTCGAGGAACTGCGCGTACGTGACCCACTCGTAGCCGCCGACGGCACCCGAGGCGTCCTTCGAGCGCCAGCCAAAGATGCGGCGCGAGCCGTCGTCGTAGCGACGGCGCTCCATGAGGTTCGTGTAGAGCGTCATGTGCGGCTCGTACAAGGTCTTGTCGTCGCCGAGGTGCGCAGCGCCGTGCGCGGCCGTCTTGGTGCCGGCGACTTCGTGCCACAGCGGGATGCCGACTTCAAAGAGCGATCGCGATGCACCCATGCCCATGGTGTCGAAGAGGGGGAGGAAGGAAGAAGTGGTCGGGTGTGGGGGAAGACGGAGGGGCCGGCAGATTGCGGAATGAGGAAGGATCCAGGCCGCAGTTCCGTCATGGTGCTCTTGTCCCTTGCGGGGGCGAGAGGGAGGTCCGAGCGAAGTGAGACCGTGGGGAGGTAGGTACCTATGCCCGCAACTGGATATGACTCGCGCTTGTCACGCCTCTAGTCGAGCCCACTGTCGATGGAACCCCTGTGTACGCATCCACCATCGGAGGAGCCGGGCTTTCCCAACGCCATTATTCGCTGCCGGCGATTGGTCGACTCTGGGTCGGCCATCTCCAGCTCTGGGAAAGGCCATCATTTTGTGTCTGGCTTGGAGGAGCTTCTGACGAGAACGGGAAACGCGATAGGTTGTACTGTATAATTCCGATTAAATACGATTTAAACGAACTTAATTTTCTTGTTAAGTTCGACGACACGTGACGATTTTCTCCCACAGAATGGCGTTAGGTTCGTTTTCGGGCAATATAGCGTACTTAACAAACTGCCATCCACACCATGATGTGGGACGAGACACTCTGTTGGATATACCTTATATAAGTACTTGCTTAATGTTGGATGTGGAAGAGTCATGTTGAGACACTGAATTACTGCCATTCCTGTATAGCAAACCTGTCCAGCTCATGTCGACTCGACACGTGAATGCCAATGCACCAGCACAAGAACGCACCAGTACCGAACCGAGTACTATCTACAGAGTGTACGAAATCATCGAGTGAAGCGTTCCTTCATGGGACCTAGTGCTCCACTCCACTGCAAATGCGCAGCTACTTTCCTGCAGGAGCTGTCGGGGGATCACTACACCAGTAGGCCTCACCTCTTGCACTGAGGGAGTTGCAGTGATATCTATCCAAGCAGACAGCGTAATACAGTGTACAGTATCATCCTAATCATGGGTCTTAACACTTGGAATGGCTTGATCGCGGGGGATCAAGCCATTTCACTACCCTGCCATGAGCTTCTTGAGCTTACAGCGTGCTCGACCATCTAACAAATGTTGTTGACGCAAAACTACCATGCAAGAGTGATGGTCACTATTAGGAATCATCACTGTTGACAGAACCAGCATTGTTGACTCTCCTTGAGACCATCGTGCTGAGAAAGGCGGGAACCTTGAAATTCCTTTTTGTGTGCAATGGCATGTGACAGGAAGACGACGGCTCAACGATTGCCACCTCGCTTTACAGTGACTGACTGGCAGTGGATACTGCACGCGACAGCGGTAGTCGCGAAGCTCTTAAACAGACGGACGAGTATTTCTTGAGGAGAGCCCACGGCTTGATCCCTCAAAGACGACGATTACCTCTGTGGTGAAGGATGCTGCTGGGCAGTGTCAATGTGCTTGAGATCACAAGACGCCCACGGAGTTCAAGAGTACGGTCTGATCAACACGGCTGCCGTCGCCACACGAGTGAGCACTAATACCAAGGCTCAGCGGTTAGGAGTCATCGTGACTGGCCGCATGCGAACGAGGACCCAGTGGTGGTGTCCGTCAGCTTCGTCCACTTCACCCAGTGCAAATGAGTCACTCGGAACGACTCCGGCGCTACTGTCGTCGGTACAATCGCTTGTATAGGGCGCTTGTGCTGGACGCACTGACACCTGACTGCCCCGGTGCCCAGGTCTTCAAACGCGGAGCTCTTCTGTTCATAATTACCCCGCGACCTTGATTTGTTGACCGCACCAAACGGTTAGTGTTGTGGCAGGAGTTTCACGCTCCGTTTTTTGGCAAAACCTATTCTTGCGTCCTGGAGCAACCGCCTAGCGATCCCCACAGCGCCATAGTCCAGTTTCGCTCTCGCTGTCAGCAAGTCGACACATGACTGCGGTCGTGATTGACCATGAAGATATCCCCCTCGAGGGCGCGTCGCATGGCGTCGTGACGCCCATGCCGCCCACGACCGGTACTTTCGCCGTGAAAAAGCGGGACGCGAAGCCCAATGTCAACCGTCCGGACGCGTCCCACTTCACGCAGCAGAACCTGCGCATGTGGGAGCCCATGCTCACGCTCAACTGGTCCATCATCATCTCGTTGCTCGTGGTCGCGAGCTGCGCTGTGCTGGGCATTTTGATAATCCTCGAGTCGCAGGCGCTGAGCCACTACCGCATTGTCTACGACGCCGGGTCCGACACCGATCCCAGCGACCACCGCGGTGCTCTCGCCGTGCAGGCGGACGGCGCCGTCCAGGACGTCGCCAACTGCCGCCTCAACGAGCCGAGCATGGCCAACTCGTTTCACGCCAACCGCACGTGCTACGTGACCATCACGCTGCGCGAGACGCTCCGGGGCCGCGCGCGTGTGTTCTACGAAATCCACGGGTACCACCAGCACCACCGCCGCTTCGTGTCGTCCATGGACCGTACGCAATTCACGGACGAGTGGAAACCCGACATGCTGCCGCTCAACTGCTTGCCCATGGAGACGATCGAGTCTGCGCGGTGCGACGTTGGCGCGTGTCTACCTGAAACACGCAACACGCGCGAGTTGTTTCCGTGCGGCATTGTGGCCAACACCATGTTCAACGACATTTTCTGGCTGCACGACGGCGTGCTGCCCAACGGAGATCGGCTCGGACCCGCGGACCTCTCGGCGAGAGGCGCTGCCCGCACGTACTCGACGCCGTACAAGAATCCATCGTGGCCCATCGACGACGAGTACCTGCCCGTGTGGCAGAACCCGAACTTCAGCCGCATCATCCCGCCCGTGCAGGGTGACCGCCGGCCGTTTCTCACGGCCGACTACACCAACAGCACGGCGTGGGTCCACGACCCGCTGGACCCAGATCTCGGCGCTGGCGTCGGTCTCGAGAATGAGCACTGGCGCGTGTGGGTTGAGACGGCGGCCATGCAGCCGTTCCGCAAGGCCTACGGCTTCATCCTGCGCGAGGACCTCCCCGCCGGCACGACGCTCGTGTTTGCCGTGCAGTCGAATTTCTACGTGCGGTCGTTTGCCGGCACCAAGGCGCTCGTGATCAGCGAGCTCTCGTGGTTCGGCAGTCCGAACGTCGTGCTCGGCGGTGTGTTCCTCGTGGTCGGCGGTGTCTACGCGCTCTTTCTACTGGCGTTTCTCGTGCGGCGCTGCACGTCGCCGCGTCGGCTGGGCGATGCCTCGGCGCTCGCGTGGAAGCACAAGAAGCACGCGTAAAAATCCCTCCCTATTCTCCATCCATTACGAGGGGATCAAATCCAATCAACACATACACATATATACAGATCGTTCTATTGTCCATTAGTGGGTCTGTTCCTCCTCATCGAGCTCCGGTTCGAAGCGGCCGCGGGCGTGCATGTAGTCGTGGAAGCCCATGGACGCGAGCAGCAGCACGACGACGGCGCCCTGGCCGTAAATGCGCGTGTGCATGATCTGCTGCGACGCCTGGATCGCCGTGTTGGTGCGCTGGAACATGTAGATGCCTCCGACCAGCGGCACGCCCACGCTCACGAGTGCGCGGTACGGGTGGTCGTACACGAAGTTGGCCAGCCGCTGCGGCAGCGTGAGCTGCTTCTTGACCTGGATCTTGTGCTCCACGTACGCCGGGTCGAGCGACGCCAAGTACAGTTCCGGATTGCGCGCACCCGCGAGCAGGCGCTTGTCCGAGACGATCGTAAAGGCGCCGAGCGCCGACATGACGACGAGCCCCCACTTGCCGCTCACGCCGAGCCGCGTACGGAACGACGGCGAGTAGGTATGCGCGAGCCCCACGGCTGCGGCGGCGACCGAGCCCGTCATGGCGCCGGCCTTGAGCCCGCTCGTGTACGCGTGCATCGTGATGATGTCGCGCACGGCGTGCGGGTCCTGAGCCTTGAGCGTCTCGACGCGGCTGGGCGACGCTGCGGTGGCACTCATAGTGTAGCTGCTGGGGTCGGTGACGAGAGAGAAAGTGGGGAGCTCAGTGTGTGGTGACGTGAGACGGTCGGTTTTCGGAAACAGGCTGACGTTCAGTTGAGTTTCAAACAACTGTTAAACGGTTTTGAACATTTTTGACGGAATCAATGTATGCGTGAGAGGTTTAACAAAAATCGTTTTAAACGCATGTCGCATTGGTCCTAGAAAATGCTGACTAAATGTCCTAGAAAGTGGCCCATTGTCCTAGTTTAGGCTTCAGCACTGCGTACGGCACCCAGTTGACGGCAACAAAGGGGCAGAATGGAAGGTGCCGCGGATGGGTTCATGACGCCGCTCGTGGGTCGCGACGGCGGCTCCGTGCGCCGTGCCAAGCTCGTGTTCCTCACACTCAATGACGTGTACGAGCTGGTGCCGAATGCCGACGGCCAGGGAGGTACAGTGGGCCAGTAGGCTGATGGGGAGGTGCTCACAACTGCGCCAAGAGCTCATTCCGTTTCGTGGACCGGAATCTTTTTATCTCCAGGCATCGCCGAGTTCAAGACGCTGCTGGACACCACACGCGCCGCCGTGGAGCGCAACTACCGGGACGCGACAATCATCGTGACATTGAATGGGGATTTCCTCTGGCGGTGCGAGTTCGATCGGAAAGACAAAGGGTGAGCGTTTGAATCTTGCGATTCCTATCATCTATTAATGCTAATGGGGCCACTGAGTGCAGACCCGTGATGATGGAATTACTGCGCTGCCTGGGCATTGAATTCGTCGTGATGGGCAACCACGAGTTTGATCACAGCGCTGTGTACCTGCAGCAATTGCTGCTCGGGTCTTCTAGCTTTACGAGCTTTGGCTCCAACATCCGCTCAGCAGCCGACGGCTCCATCATGGACGGACTGGTCGATACGGCGATCGTACCACTACAGAACGGACTCGTGCTCGGCATGTTTGGCGTCTGCACGACGGTCACGGGCGAGGACCCGTTCGCCGGTCCAGAGGTTTGCTTCGAAGACGAGATCGCCCACGCCAAGCGGTGCGTCGCATCGCTCATAGCCGCGGGCGCCGACGTGATCGTCGCGCTCACGCATCTCAAGATGAAAGACGACAAGCGACTCGCTCGTCAAGTGCCCGAGATCGCGCTCATTCTCGGGGGCCACGACCATGAGCCAACGACCGAGTTTGTTGGCAACACAATGATCCACAAGTCGGGCCAGGACGCATGGTGGCTTGGGAAGATTGAGCTGACGATCTCTAAGATCCGCAACCCCAACCATGACGACGGAGGGCTGCCCTCACGTATGGCGACGATAGACCGCGAATGGGAAATGCTATTTAACCGTGGGTACGCGCCACACGCCGAGACCCGCGCGGTTATCGACAGGTACTTGCAGCTCGTCGACGCCGACGACCGTGCCAACGGCAAGCTCACGCCGATCGCTCGTTCACTTACGGCACTCGATGGTACGCGCGCTACGAGCCGAAGGGGCGAATGCAACGTCGGGTACCTTGTCGCGGACGCGCTGCGGGTCGTGCTGGACGCCGACGTCGCCATTGTCCACGCAGGACTCATCAAGGGCGACCTGTTGAACCCACCCGGGCTCGAGATTACGCAGCGCTGGCTCGAGCGCACGCTGCCACAGCCGCGTCCAACCGTTGTGGTGGAGCTGCCTGCAAGCGTACTGCAGCTCGCGCTCGAGCACATGCTGCGACGGTATCCAGCCATGAGCTCGTCGATGCCTCAGGTCTCAGGGTTGCACGTGGTCTATGATCTTCCCCCTACGAACACACCTGGCCACATCACGTCACTCCGGCTCGCCACGAAACCAGAGCACGACCTGGTGGCGAGCGACCGCTTGTTGCGCGTCGCACTGCCCGTCGTGCCAAGCCTCGACGGGTGGCGCGCGTTCTTTGCGGCACCGTGCGAGCGTGCGTCCTCTGGACAGAGGAAGACCGTGCGCGATGTCGTGGCGCTGTATCTTTCGCGACACGCTCATGGAACTCTTGCGTACGCGCGCCAGGAGCACCGCATTAAAATTGTCGGTGCAGCGCCGCCAATCAAGTGAGAGAGACGCTCAGTCTCTGTGTTTGGATAGAACGTACGAGCACACTGAATTGAGGACCCCCACCATTCCTGCAGCAGTGACTGGCGGAGATTATTCTCATGGCCATTCCAAGGGAAGCTTGATCGCACGAAAGAATCTCCAGGTGTGACATTCTTGAATGAAGTGCTGACATTAATTAGGACTTCATCCTAACCGTCGCTGAAGTCACGCTGCCACCGAAACCTCACAGCTGCCACTGGCCTTCCAAGAGCAGCAGCTCCGACCTCAGCATGCGTGCGTAAGGGGGGCCTCGCGCGCTCCCTCCAGTGGCATCAGCGAAGGCACACAGTCTTGCCTCATGACCTCTGCCTACCTTAGTTTCTATATTTCGAAACATTTTTAGCAGGCGCAAGAAAAAATAGAACCGAGAAAACAGACTTTTGCAAAGCGACTAGTACTGAACTTTATGACCAGTTCTAGTAGAAGTAGTCAATGGCTGTAGCAAGTCAGGATTATTTTCTCTCGGAAAAAAAGAGAGACTTTTTTTTGAAGAACCATTTTGAAGAGCCGCCAACCACATGTCACACGTGATTGGTGCACAAAGAAAGGACGAATCCAACATCTAAATGTTGAAGAGGCCCACTTCTCAACATATATAACCAATATAAAGACGTCCTCATCTGAATTCATCCAATCATCATCCTGTATATGTCGTATTATAGCCAATGAAATGCGTCTGTGTCAGCTAAGATGACTCAGTTGTGCACGACAGTTGCCATGCGCTCCCATTTAATGCTCCTCTGGTGGGGGAAGATGACGCCCCATGGCGCGCCATTCTCAGATTCTCCCAGGCGAGCCCACCGCCACCATCCCCTCCAGACCCTCATTTCCTGTTGTATGGAGCAAGCCACTGACACCATGTCGTCGTCCGCCGGCAGCGGTGCCACCGACTCGCCAAGCGATCGCGATGGCCGCAAGACGCGCAGCGATACGTACTGGGGGCTCGCGAGCCCGCCGTTCGCGGCGCACATCAAGTCTATGCGCGTGCGCATGCGCAAGCAGCCGAGCGACAAGAAGCTCTCGATCCCGTCGCCCGACAAGCTCGTGGGCAAGCTCCTGCACTTTGACAAGGCGCGCAGTACGTTCGGCCTCCTTCCCAGTCTTTTTGGCTCGGTTCTTCTCATCTCTATTGTGTCTACATTGCTTCCTGGTACTAGGTGCGTTCAAGACGGACCTCATGCTGTCGTTCCGCATTGCGCTCGGCGTCTTGCTCGCGGGCGTCGCGCAGACCCGCGCGCCGTCCGACTCGGACAGGCAGTGGTACTTCCTGCCGCACGCGTACTACATTGGCGGTCTCAGCTGGGCGGCCGTCATGACGATCTTTGCGGCCTCTCGCCACATTGGCGGCGCTATCATGCAGATTTGGCAGATCGACGTGGGCGTGGCCATTGCGCTGCTCTTCAACTTTGTCGTGTTCTCCTTCATCCCCATGAACCAAGAAGACTTGATCCAGGTGCCGCTCAACTTCAACGGCACGCAGTACTACATCAGCCTGCAGGACTGGAGCAAGGTCGCGCCGCTCATCCTGCTCTTCACGCTCGTCATGTTTGTCTCGCCCATGGACACCAACGTCAAGAAGTTTGCCGTCAGCACCAACCTCTACTTCAGTACGTTTCCATTCTCTGTGTGCCCTGGGATCACAGCGTTACTGACGGATGGGCACTTGATACTCCCTAGTGCTGACGGTGGTGAGTCCGATGAACCCCGCCTACCCCACGACCCGCAAAGACCTCGGCAACGGCTACTTTGGCACTGAGAACCTCATGAAGAACTTCGCCCTGTACTGCGCCGTCGGTGTCGTTGGCACCCTCATCTCGCTCGCGACCATGGTTCTTCCGTACCCGCTCTTTGCCATTCGCGAGCTGCAGGACAACATCCGACAAGCCCCCGCGGAGATCCGCGAGATCATGAACCTCATCGTCGACGCGTACTGCTTCCGCGCTCGCGACATTCGCGATATGGACTTTTTCCGCTTGAAACTCGGCCGCCTCATGGACAGCTCTCGCGCTCGCTTGAAGGCAATGGACGAGCTGCTCAAAGAGGCGTGGTGGGAGGAGCTCGTCGGCGGGGGCTGGTTCTTTTGCTTCAACAAGACGATCGTCAAGCAGTTTGTGCACCTGTACGCGCGCGTGATCAAGGACCTCAACGCCATGAAGTTTGCCATCGAACTCGAGACGTGTCCGGCCACGCACGCGATGCTGATGAAGAAGCTCCAGCGCAACATCTACCTCGTGCAGATTGAAACCAACGATCTGCTCGATGAGATCTCAGCCAACGTACTTTCTGGTGTGAAGATCATGCCGGCAACACGCTTCCATCACTTGGAGCAGAAGCTGTCCAAGATTCTGAAGAAGTTCACGTACTTCTACGGCGAGTTGCTCACGGACAACGCGATCCGAACGCCGGGAGAAGTCGCGAGCTCCATGCCGCTCAACCTGTTCCTCTACTCGTTCCACACGCTGGTGCAGACGCTGAGCGAGTTTGAGAACGCGTACAACAAGAAGAACTACTCGACCACGTATCGCGTCAGGAGCTTCTTGAACAAGACGTGGCGGTCCTACCTGATGAAAGACGCGTACCCGATCACGGCCGTGGTCTTCTCGCTGCGCACGACGCTCAGCGTCGGCATCGGCCTGTGCTTCTCGACGTTCGTCTTTGCATTCAGCTCCACCGTGCCGAACGCGATTGCCATGGTCGCCGACAACTACCAGGGCGGCACGTACGGCAACACTGTGAACCGCCTCAGCGGGCTCGTCGCCGGCACCGTCATGCCGTCCATTTTCAACTTTTTCATCTGCAAGGCGCCGAGCAACATCGTGTACAACGCATTCAACAACATCGCGCTCTTCTTCTGGACCATGGCGTCCATGTACGTGTACTACAGCGGCAGCTACATCAAGACGGCCGGCATGGTGTCGGCGTACATGGCGGCGTCCGTGTTTCTCGAACACAGCTGCCGCAGCCAAACGGGGTTCAAGGCGCTCTCGTATTCGAGCTTGACCGAGAACTCGCTCGGCATCATGATCATCATCCTCGTCGAGTTGGTCTTCCGTCCACGCAGTGCGCGGACGCTCTTGCGGGCCAACATCAGTTCGTTCCTCACCGACTACAGCGAGTGCCTCAACAAGGTGTACCGCCACCACCTCGCCGTCGAGCGCGGATGCGACGGCCAACTCGATGATGTGCTGGATCCAGCAGAGGGGAAGGAACTGCGCAAGCACATCGACGGAGCATTCGCCAAGCACCTGGAGCAACAGGCCAAGCTGCTTCAAGACGCATCGTTGGAACCCGAGCTGTGGCGGCCCGTGTTCTCGGTCGAAAAGTATCAGAACGTGGTCGATGTGTGCGAGAACCTGCTCGCGCACTTGCGCATTCTTGTGGATTTGGTCGAGTGGCACGAACGCCGTCGCAATGAGGACTGCGAGATGAACTTGTGCCAGAACCCCGAGACTGGCAGTTTCAGCATGGAAGTCAAGGCCTACATGGAGGCCCAGCGCGCGTGGTACGCCTCGCAGGATGACTATGCGGGCACTGTCGGTGAGGCGTTGGAGACACTGGCCATGCTCTTTGGGGAGAAGTTCGCGCAGTCGGACGCTGAAGAGAACGCACTGTTTATGCAGATGAAGGAGGCCTTCCGCTTGGCCGATGTCGACCGCAGCGGTGAAGTCGATGCGCACGAGCTCGCCACGCTTCTTGACAAGCTCATCCCCGTGGCCGCGCGCGGCAACGTGCGCATGGACCAGTACGTCGCCGAGTTCCTGCGCCTCGTGGACCGCAACCGCGACGGCAAAGTCTCGTACGCCGAGTTCATGGACGCGTTGAACCATGGCTTCCGCCTCGAGCTCGAGATCTGCAACGACATGGGCGGCACACGCACGCTGTTCCGTCAGCCAAGTCAACTGTCAACTTCGAACGAAGTGTATGAGCTGACAGAGGCGTCTACCACAGCTCCGCTTGCCGAGGCCGCAACCGACGACAGCAGCAGCCTCCGCCGGGCAAGCAGCAAAGCTCCACCATCAAAGTCCGTCATGGGTCGTATCTTGGCGGCGCCGAGCTCCTTACTGCACGTACTCCCAGGCATAAAGTCGTCCGGCATCAAGAAGAAACGCCTTTCGAACTCGTCGTCTTCTCCGCAAGACGATGACGACCCAGGCACGCCGCCGTCGCTCTTCGCTGGCGACGGCCGCCTCGCCATGGAAGCGGCGCTTCTCAATGTCGAGTCGTTCTCCGTCAAGGACGCGGCCCATGCGCTGCGCACCGCGTACGGCAAGTACTTGCTGCTGCAGACCGCCGAGCGCCACGTCGCCGTCGAGGACTTTATCGTCATGAGCTGCCTGATCTGCGCGACCGACGAGATCGCGGCGCGCCTCACGTCGCTCAACACCTTGACCGCCACGTAAATGTTCCCAGTTCCACAGAGACCACTAGCGTCTCCTTATAGTAACTCACAAAAACGCCAGTCGCTCCCAGAATGCGACTGAGGACACCATTACACCACGAGCCTTAAATTCCAAATATGACCCTATGCCGCCTCCTTCAACTTACCGGTACCACGCACGCCGCTGCGTGTTGCCTCGACGGCTTTCCATGGAACTTCGTTGGGCATGCAGCGTAGAGGAAGCGCCACGTACGTACATACAGGAAGTGTTGAGTCCATCATCATTTACAATACGGATACTTGGCGTTGATAGGCAAGAGTGATGGTGAACCAAAATCTATGGAATCCGATCATCCCATCCTCGATTAATCGATTATATCAGGGGGTTGATGTGAGATGGAAACTTTTGGAAGCTGATCGTGGAAGTCCCGCTCCCTTCGTTGCAGCCAGCACGCCTACAATACGAAGGTCGTACTGTCGAAACCCTCATGGCTGATGGAGTTTCCATGGACTCCATGTGGGCCATGCGACAGAATCGCACGAGTCCGCGAGTCGGCCACGCACGTCGGCCGCCGAGATCACTCTCTGCGAACTTGCCTGAAGCCGTACAGTAGTGCGTTGCGACATGCACCTGTCGTAAGTGTAAATCAGCCCATTTGGAGGATCCGTTCACTGCGGAAGAGATGAATGCCGGACGAGGCTGCTGCACTGTTGTTCGAACAGACCAGGATCCGCATTTGGCACAAACAGGAATTGTATGGAAATCTGTTAAATCCATGGATACAGAATGTTCAGATTACATAATGCTCGAATGAGCAAGCGGCAAGTACAGTTCAGTAGAGAGCAGTCCATCCCTGCGCTTCTTCAAACAAGAGACTGTGCAACAGAGGGACCAAGAGACTCTTGGTCCCTCTGGTGCGCAGCCGGCGGGTTCAAGACTGTCGGAAGCAGAACCCTTCGTGGGCCGCAGTGTGGCAGAGGGAAGTTACCCCTGGAACAGCAGCACCGCTGTAACCTGAGGGAATAGAGGTTCTGCAATATCGCCGCGTCCCGCCGAAGGTCCCACGCCAAGTCGGCGACGCAACAGATGACAAGTCAACCTGGACACTGATTAAAAAAATGGCTGGCGCATCCACTGTGTGTGTACTTACTGTGAACGCGCATCCCGTTGTTCGATTCTCGTCGGTCTCTCGTTAGAACGAGTCGCACCCGATGGGTGCGAACTGGTCCCATCGGCACTGCGACACTAATCGCCTTGGGGGGGGGCGCATCCACATTGAAGTATCGTTCGGCCGCCTTCGAAGTCCGACCATTTGCGTGCCACTGTGGCCAAGTGCCCACGCCGGAAATCCTGCTAGTCTTCAGATACTGTACGAGTCGGAGGGAAACTGTGAGTTAAAATGGGGGAGGCTAACAATTCCAGGCTGGCGATGGCTTCTCAAGCACGCCTGGTGGAATGTTTACAGGTTTACAGCAGCCCACTGCCATCATTTCATACATCATCCTAACTATTACGCCATGATGTACTAGATTAGATGACACGCTACAGTGAAGAGGAGGAGCCGCTCTGTTGAACATGATGGGCTCCATCCCAATTGGGCTTCTTTGTTCTTTGGTTTCTGGTGCGTTCCTTCGACGGGTCTGAGATTCTCAGACGGAGAATACGTACGAGAAAGTAATCATTTCTTAATCAGTCTATCAAAATGCATTCTTCACATTGATTGAGGGTTGAATCATACTTTAAATTATAATGGTTGGCCAAATGGTGAGCTCTTCGCATCACTTCCAGCAGCGTCAGCATCCCAAGTATCCAACTGGACTCTCGGCTGGACTCCAGTGGGATGCATGCACGGCTGTGCGGCGGAACATTCCATTCCACGCATGGAAGATAGCGGCCCTCCCAAAACCGATCATGGGATCCCATCATCTCCCTCTTGAAGCTCTTCCTCCTCTTCGTTGTCTTCACACGCCCACCGCTGCTGCAGCGCTTCTCCAGCTTTCGTTCATTCCGCAATTCGCCGCCAAGCTGACCCAAGCGCTCGAGAAGGACAAGCAACATGGGACAAGGATCGTCGCAGTCGCTCTTTGATGCCCCCAAGGCGACGTGGCACGAAGTCGCCGACTCGCGCACGGCCACGCACGGCGCCGTGCGCTTGATGGACGACAAGAGCGCCTACAAGCCGCACGAGACGCTCTACACGAACCTCATGGACCGCCGCCGCGTGGACGACGGCTCGCGACGCATGTTCGGCTGGCGTGAGATCGACCCGGCGACGGGTGATGCCGGCGCATTTGTCTGGGTGACCTACGCGCAGTTCCTCGAGCAGGTCGAGGCCATTTCAGCTGGCATGGTCCACGAGCTTGGGCTCACGAGGCAGGAGCCCGTGGGGCTCTTCAGCAAGAACCGGTACGAGTGGGTGCAGGTGGAGCACGGTTCGAACCGCATGTCGTACCAACTCGTGCCGCTCTACGACACGCTCGGCCCGTCAGCGATTCCGTTCATCATGAACCAGACGGAGATGCGCGTGGTCTTCTGCGGCCAGGCGCAGCGCAAGGCCCTCATGGACGTCATTGAGCAGTGCCCGAGCGTCAAGATTATTGTCCAGTTTGAAGACGTGAGCGACGCCGACCGCGCAGAGGCGAGTGCCAAGGGTGTGGAGCTCAAGAGCCTGAAGGACATTGTGGAGGCTGGCAAGAAGAAGCTCGTGAATGCCGACCCGCCCACGCCGGAAGACGTCGCGACGATCTGCTACACGTCGGGCACGACGGGCAACCCCAAGGGTGCGCTGCTGACCCACGCCAACATGACCAGTGCGTCGCGCGCGTCGCACACGCATCTCCCACTCAATGAGAACGACGTGCATCTGTCGTACCTGCCGCTGGCGCACGTCATGGAGCGCACGATGCAGATCACGACGATCTATGCGGGCGGCGCTATTGGCTTCTACCAGGGCGAAGTGATCAAGCTCATTGACGACCTCGCGGCTCTCAAGCCGACCGTGCTGCCGTCTGTGCCTCGTGTGCTCAACCGCGTGCAAGACAAGATTCTCCAGGGCGTGGAAAAGGCCGGCGGTCTCAAGAAGGCGCTCTTCAACATGGCGTACAAGTCCAAGAAGCGCAACCTCTTGACGGGCCACGTCAAGCACGCGTTCTGGGACGCCCTTATCTTCAACAAGATCAAGATGCTCATGGGCGGCGAGATGCGGCTCATGCTCAATGGCTCGGCGCCCATCTCGCAGGACTGCAAAGAGTTTTTGCAGATTGTATTTGGCTGCCCCGTCGTGGAAGGCTACGGTATGACGGAAACGTGCGCCATGATCTCGCTCAGTCCCGAGTGCTTCCCGCCGGGTACCCACGTCGGGCTCATTGTACCGGGCCTCGAAGTCTGCCTCTTTGACGTGCCCGACATGAAGTACACGAGCGACGACAAGCCCGACCCGCGCGGCGAGATCTGCGTGCGTGGACCCAACATCTTCAAGGGGTACTACAAGGAACCGGAGAAGACGGCCGAGGCCGTGGACGCCGACGGCTGGCTCCACACGGGAGACATTGGCAAGTGGAACCCTGACGGTACGCTGGCTGTGATTGACCGCAAGAAGAACATTTTCAAGCTGTCGCAGGGCGAATACGTCGCGCCCGAGAAGATTGAGAACGTCTACATCAAGAGCTCGCTCATCGCGCAGGTCTTTGTGCACGGCCACTCGCTGCAGAACTACTTGGTCGGCATTGTGATCCCGGAGAAGGAGAACGTCCTGGAGTGGGCCCGCAAGAGCGGCTACAAGGCGGACGCGAGCTTCGAGGAGCTGTCTGCGGCAGACGCGCTCAAGACGGCCATCCTCAAGGACATGGAAGAACTCGCCAAGAAGTACGGACTGTTCCGCTTTGAGCGCGTGGCGAAGATCACGGTGCACAACGAGCTGTGGACGGTCGAGAACGACAAGGTCACCCCGACATTCAAGCTCAAGCGACCGCAGCTTGTCGAGTGCTACGCCAAGGACATTGAGACCATGTACGCCGTGACTGCGGCCTAAAACTGGATAAATATGCAACTGTTGCTCGTTTTGCGTCTGGTATCCCGTGACTTTGAAATGCTGCTAGTATTGTGTTTGTGATTGCCCGGTCTGACTGGTCCGTTCCTGTCGATTCACATGCGGACTGGGGGTGCTCTATGCCTCCGCTTTCTTCCATGACCTCATGTATTGTAAGCTCCATAGAGTCGGACATCATCGCTGTCTCTTAGGGCGTCTAGAGGTACGCTTGATGGTGTTTTACGCACAGGAAGAGCTGAGGAAGCGGACGATGTGGCGTACGGGCACAGCAAATGTCGGCATGAACAATATGAACTTTACGGAACGCTGCGTTGAAGTAGTCTCACGATGATTCCTCACAAGCAACATCAAGGTCGTGACATCTTTCGTGATGGCTAAAGCTTCTTCTTGGACTCCGACACTGTCTTCGGCAATAGCTGTGATAGATAGGAGAATGGCCAACACGAGGAAGGGCCAAGGAAGGGCGTGTTTGATGACTGCTCTACTCAACACAGGATTCAGCACGAAGTTATCGCACAGATGAGATGAAAGCGCAGCGTACCACCATGCTTCGTTGTCCTCGCCACTTCATGGCCGAGTAGGGGAGATCCCTCTCCTGGCACGTTGATCGAGGTCGATCTGTCGTCGGGGAGCTTGATGAGCACGTGGATCACTCTCTTCTTGGGTGCATCGGCAAAGTAATCCTTTTTCGACCACGTCGGATCCATTAGTGTCCCTTCCGCCACTATCGCCCCTGTCGCATCCCTCGTATCCGTCGTCAAATACGTTGCTTCAACGCCAGCATCGCCGCGTGAAAGGCGAGCATAATCTCCATGTGCCGTCGTCAACCACGTGCCACTTTTGTCGCCATTCTGCTTTGCGAGATACAGCTTCAGCTTGTCCGCAGGTAAACCAAACTCCTCCTCCTGCTTGATCTGGTCCTTCAAGTCTCCAACCAGTTCCTGCGGGCCAATCTCAATGGTAACGACGCGTTCCTCGCCGACAACCGCGCAGCACAACGTGACCATGTTTCTTTTCAAAGGAAAATTCCGACAATGGCTTCTTCAACAACAAGTCCAATATATTTGATACCCTCCAAAACTCGATGATGACTTTGACATCATTCGTTGTCGGCAAGCTTCCAGCCGCGTGCAGGCTTATTGTTCCCAGTCTCGAAGTCTGCCTCTTTGGCGTGCCCGACATGAAGTACACAAGCGAAGACAAGCCCGACCCGAGGGGCGAGATCTGCGTGCGTGGACCCAACGTCTTCAAGGGGTACTACAAGGAACCGGAGAAGACGGCCGAGACCGTGGACGCCGACGGCTGGCTCCACACGGGAGACATTGGCAAGTGGAACTCTAACGGTACGCTGGCTGTGATTGACCACAAGAAGAACATTTTCAAGCTGTCGCAGGGCGAGTACGTCGCGCCCGGATGGGTATGTAACTATTGCTCGTTTTGTGCTTGGTATCCCGTGGCATTGAGATGTTATTATCGTGCGCTGGGTATCCCGTGGCTTTGACACGCTGCTGTTTTGTGATTGCCGGGCCTGCCTGGGCCTCCATAGCAATGTCTTTGCTTTCGATTCGACTGCGACTGCGAGTGCTCTATGCCCTCGGTTCCTTCCGCGACCCAGCGTACTGTAAGCTGCTACTACTACATGTGGTGCGAGCCCAACTGCTTCCTTCTGCGCACGCAATTGATACGCTGTATTCCGCCACAGCCCATTTATCTTACTACTTGTCTCGTGTGCGCACAACAATGCAATACAGATGCGATCTTCTCACCTCATACAGGTATCATAGAGGGCGGAGAGAAGCAACCAGTTCCCGTCGTACGGCGGCGTACGCGGAAGAAGCTCATGAGACATATTCGAGCTTTCAGCAGATCCCACATCTTGAGCGCACTTGAGAGTGTTGGTCACGGTTTTAGCAGGAAGCAGAGATTTTCTGTGAGATACGATACAATGCGCTCCAAAATCGGATATCGGTGTTGCAACAACTCGTGACGTATCATTTTCGTGGTGCTTCCAGACAAACCGTGGGCCACAAGCATGGGGCAATGGGCAGCAGAAAGCCGCATGGATGAGTCCTGTTGAATGTGCAGTGGTCGGCGCCATGGGCCACCTGAAAAGTGCCTTCTGGGGGAGCCATATTTTTGGCTCCAAGTGCGCTCACTCCCCACACCGACATCCGTTCAGACGGGCATCGCGCACCACACCAAATTGCACACAGCCCAGATGCTATCTTCTGCGATGCCTCAATTCCAAAGAACGCACGTTCTCTCTCGCGCTTATCTAAAACACGGTATATTTTAAGAAGATGACGTCATTCTCCTGCCACATTCCTCACCGTCTTTTGATATTTTCACACATTTGAAAGGGGGGGCGATGAGTTCAATAAGATTTGGGAGGTCTCCTCCCCGCGCTGTCTCTGTGAGAGGGTTAGTGTGGGGACAAGAAAGAAAAACACACAACCAAGCGGGCGGGCTCAGCGACATCACGTCTCCACCGCGCTCGAAGGACTCCGGCCGCGTTGCACCCCGTCGGCGAGTGAGTGGCGTCTGTCTCTGTGTGACGGTCGCGCGAGGGAAGAGAGAGAAGAGAGGGCGAAGCGCCGACCGAACCGAACGGAGCGAGCGCCAACGACAAAGGGGGGAGCGACGGGGAGATCGCCATCCATCTCTTTGTTACCTAACTGCGGCCCAGCGAGAGGGGGCGACGCGAGATTACATCGACAGCAGCGAAACCAGCCAAGCGCGAACAGAGAGGTGAGAGCGAGGATTGGGGGGAAGAGAGGGATTGGGGGGAATGAGGAGGGGGCTCCACGCAAACGGGGCGGTGCGCGTTGAGTTTCGCATGACATGGCAAGCCCTCGCCTTCTGGATGGATTTTTCCTTGGGCGCTAGCTATCCAGTCTCTCTCTTTCCCTCTTGTCCTGATGGAATGGAAGGGACATCAACTGACTCGGGGTTTGTATCGATTTGCCGACGGCAGCGGTGTGAGCACTGGTCTCTTGAGTTCGTAGATCGCCATCGGACGTAAGTGTGCCCTACGCGGATAGTGTCTACGCGAGATGAAGGGCATGCTGCAAACGGTCAAGCGAAAACTCAGCAACAACGGCGAGCACATCCCGGGACAGTCGCCCGATCGGGTGGATGCGGACGGACCGAAGCTGGCTCCCAGCGGCGGCGCGAACGGCGCGCCGTCGCCAGTGGGAGAAGTTGCACGCTCGGATGTCTCGTTGCCGAAGCGCGAACGCCGCCGCTCGTTCTTGGCGAGAAACCAGAAGATCCAGGCGTTGAAGGATCTGCCTCACCTCAAGGACACGGCCCTCCAGCGTCGCGAGGTACGCTACTTAGCATCGGGGGATTATATAATGGCCAGAGTGTACTGATGGGGAACGTTTCCCACAGGCTCTTTTCCAGCAGAAGCTCGAGTTGTGCTCTGTGATTTTCAACTTTGATGACCCCACGTCGGACAAGCGGTACGCTTTACGTAATGACCGTTTTTGAGGCATTAGTGTTCATGACCCGTTGCGTTTTGTGTCCTGTATTGGATAGTGGCAAGGACTTGAAGCGTCAGACGCTGCTGGAGCTCGTCGACTACGTCAACAACCCGGGTGGGCAGAAGATTTTCACGGAGGCGCTCATGCCCGATATCATGGCGATGGTGGTAAGTGGTCGATGCGCTTTCACGAGCATTCATTTAGTGGGCTCTACTCTAATCCCTTTATGTCTAGTCTGCGAACATTTGTCGTGCGCTCCCGCCCCAGACGGAGGACTTTGATCCTGAGGAAGATGAACCGGTCTTGGAAGCGTCGTGGCCACACCTTCAAGTCGTGTACGAGTTCTTCCTGCGCTTCATCGTGTCGGGCGAAGTGAACGCCAAGGTGGCCAAGAAATTCGTGGACCAGAAGTTCTGCTTGTCCATCATCGAGCTGTTTGACAGCGAGGATCCGCGTGAACGGGACTACCTCAAGACGATCCTGCACCGCATCTACGGCAAGTTCATGTCGCACCGATCGTTCATCCGCAAGGCGATCAGCAATGTCTTTTACCGATTCGTGTACGAGACGGAGCGCCACAACGGTGTCGGCGAGTTGCTCGAGATTTTGGGGAGTATCATCAACGGTTTTGCTATGCCGCTCAAGGCCGAGCATCTCCAGTTTTTGATCCGTGCGCTGGTGCCGCTTCACAAGCCCAAGTGTGTCTCCATGTACCATCAGCAGTTGTCGTACTGTATTACCCAGTACGTTGAGAAGGACCCCGATACTGCCATTCCAGTGATCCAAGGGATCATCAAGTTCTGGCCGTGGTCGTGCTCGTCTAAGCAAGTGATCTTCCTCAACGAGCTCGAAGAGATTCTTGAGCTCATGGGCTCGGAGCAATTGCAGCAAGTGCACAAGCCGCTGTTTTTGGCACTCGCGAAGTGGCTGGGTAGCCAGCATTTCCAGGTGTCGGAGCGAACGCTGTTCTTGTGGAACAATGAACATCTCGTCAACAACGGCTGCCTGAGCAAGCAACACGCGCACTTGATCCTACCAGTGATTTACGGACCGCTCCACAAGAACTCGATGGGCCACTGGAACACGACGGTTGAAGGCCTCGCTCAGGTGAGCTCTTGATTTTGCCAATGGACGGGTGTGGATGTGTACGGTGTGACTTACGGTTAATGTTTCCTACAGAACGTATTGAAGCTGTACATGGACTACGACATGGCGCTGTACGACCAGTGTGCGAAGGACTATGCGGCAAAGGAGCAAGCGCAGACAGACAAAAAGGACAAGGAAGGCGAGAAGTGGAAGAAGATAGAACTGTTGGCGGCTTCGAATGCAGGATCGGGCAACTGATCCCGAGGGAGCAGCTAAGTGGGCACTTGGCCGAGGGACGACGCGTTTATTCTCAAGCGTGATGGAAACGAAGCGTACTCTCGAGACAACTCAAGACATCGCGAAGGCAATAGGCCTGCGCACTGCCTGCTGGGCTGCGCTACTGTATAGGTTTGGTTTCGGTTGGGCGCCTTGCCTTGGTGTTTTTGCGCACAAAGGGAGGTGAGGCGACCGAGGCGATGATCCGGCTGGTGGTGCATTTGTATAGTTTGCCTCAGCACATTCGCACAATGGACATTGGTATAAAGCATTGGAAAAAAGAGATAAAAAACATTGAGCGCGACATGGAGCTTCTCGGCGAGAATCGAATCATAACTCACCAATGTACTGGAATGTGATATATATGTTAATCACATATGTACTGGAATTGGATATATGGGTTAATACAATATGATTTGTTATCCCTTGTCCCTCGTTTAATGCCAAATCCCAATACGGGATATTCGGGACCCACCAGTCCCAGCACCAAGTGAGTGGTCCGCTCGACCCGACAAAAACGCTGGGCCGTGATTGTCTGGCGCTGCTGGATCGGATTGACGGAGAGCCACCATGGTCCGCGTGTTCCTCCGCCCCGCGCTCGCTGGTACGTCGCACTCTAGTGACCTCTACGGTTGCCTCCCATAGAACCAATGCCCGCCTGGCCGATGTGGTAGTGGCCATGGCAAGGGGAACCGAGCAGCTACGGATGTGTGGACAGGAACGAGTGCTGATGGTTTTGTGGTGCCAATTGCAGCGCTGCGCCGACAGGCCACCAAGAACGTTGCTGCCCACGCCAGCGCGCGTCAGGCGCTGCTCGCGCAGCAGCACTTCATTGCTGTGCGCGAGTTTGCGTCCAAGAAGGACAAGGGTGCGTGGAGCTCCTCGCCAGTGTGGATACCCAGTATGGTGGACTCATGGTTCTATTGCTTGGATGGCGAATAGGCTATGAGAAGAAGACGCTCCACGACAAAGTCGTGGAAGCCGATGACGATTTGACGGAACTGCCGCCTGACGTCGAGTTCATGGCCAAGCAAAACCTGGAACCCGAGCTGCTCCAGGCGCTTATTGAGGAAGAACTTGGCGTCGTGGACAGCGACGACGAGGAGGTCGATGTCGATGACGATGACGACGACAGCGACGACGAGGTGCAACTAGATTCAGACGAACTGGCGCAACTTGAGAAGCTTTTGGAAGAGCGTAACTGGGCGGACGAGGACGAATTCCTGGACGAAGACTCGGAGCTCTCGGACGCCGAGTGGGCCGCCAAGTACGAGCACGAGCTGACCAGCGCCAATGCCGTCGACGGCGAAGACGAGGTTGTCGATGATCGTCTCTACATTGTACGTACTAATACCGTGGTGCTGTGGGGATTGTGAAGGGCAGCGTTGGCTGACTTTCCATTGCTGTTGTTAGGAAATGCCCAACTTTGATCCGTCCATGAGCTTGGCCAGCGATGAGATGTACGACTCGGACGAAGAAGAGTATGATGAGGATGACGACGATGACCTTGAGGAAGGCGAGTACGACTCGGACGAGGACGACTCGGACGATGAGGACACGACGCCGGACCCGTTCGAGCAGTGGGACCAGGGCGTGCTGTACACGCCCGAGATGCTCAACTGGATGCTCCCGGCGGACAAGCGACAGCCCTTCACCAAGAAGAAGGACAAGCCGTGGAAGTACTTTGTGCGCGCCAACCACCCGGACCCGGTTGAGCTTGCCCTGGTGAGTTAGCCTCTCGCAACGGATCCCCTGGGACTTCCTTAGTGTGACTTACTGAATTTCACTTGTGCAGGACGTCGACTTGCTGCGCCTGTTCATCTCGCCCACGGGCCGCATCCGTCCGCGTCGGTACACGGGCCTCACGGCCAAGCAGCAGCGCCAGCTCGCGCGGTCTGTCAAGATCTCGCGCCAAATGGCGTTGCTGCCGTACTTGTCTAGATACCCCGACCCGTCGCCCGAGCAGTGGCGAGCCATGGAGGAAGCCGAGATCGCCAAGACGCTTGAGGAGATGGAGAAGGATGACGGCTCGAATGTCGATGACGACGACGACGAAGAGGACGAGCTCGACGCCGAGTTTGCGGGTATGGACGACGAATAGAGACCGAATAGAAACCGTAGGGGGCTTCCACAAAAAAAAAGTCTGTCAATAGTACCCACACGACTCTGTCGTCCCAAGGACACCCCAGCCACTGCTTGAGAGACATCTCTCTCTCTCCTCTTACTCTGAATGCTGACATATTGGAGGGAATGACCACACATGACAAAGGAGAAGAGGACCAGGATACAAGTGTATA
Source organism: Pythium aristosporum (assembly GCA_023337755.1). Taxonomy (NCBI): domain Eukaryota; phylum Oomycota; class Peronosporomycetes; order Pythiales; family Pythiaceae; genus Pythium; species Pythium aristosporum. The sequence goes on from JAADXL010000214.1 coordinate 33,930, forward strand.
TACACGCATGGAAAAATGGGAGGGAAGAGTTCGCAGTCTTCAAGACCACGCCTAACTGCTGACTGCACCGTGTTCTTCAACGCGGCAAAAGAGAGTAGGAGCCTTGACTTACTCCGAGTCACTGCCGGCCGCCTTCTTCTTCTTCTTCTTAGACTTCTTCTTCTCGGGCGACGCACCCGCATCAGCGACAGCGGCCTCGTCAGCGTCGCGCTTGTTCTTCTTCTTGTCCTTCTTGTCCTTCTTTTCCTTCTTCTGCTTCTTGCGGTCCGACTCGCCGTCGTCCTCCTCGTCTTGGGCTTCCGCCTTGATCTCCTGGATCAACGGCTTCTTGCTGTCGCCGTTCGCGCCATTGGCAGCGTACAGCTTGGACACGTCAGCGGGCGTGTTCTCGTTGACCTTGCCAAACTTGCCAATCTTGCCTTCCTTGACAAGCCCCTTGACCTTCTGTGCCATGGGACCCAGACCCCATCGGCGCGGGTACGTGTCACGCTCCATGATGACACGCTTGACCTTGGCGACCACGCCGTGGTCACACGTTGCCATGACCGCCGTGGTCATTTGGGCAATGGCCGTGGCAATGGCCTCGCCCTTGGTCGTCATGAGCACGACTTCCTCGCCAATGTCAATGTCATCGGCAAACCGCAGGAGACCGGGCACCATGAACTTGGCGCCGTAGCAAATGGCATTGACCGACGAGTCCTTAACGACAATGCGCTTGTAGGTCGTGAGCAGCACTTCAAGCGGCCGCACAATGCGGCGCAAGTACGACTCGTCCTTGAACGTGTCGTACTGGTACTGCGCGTCCAAGACGTCGTGCATCGTGACCATTGAGTCGGCCTCGCCCAGCACACCCGACCGCACACGGCGCAGCTCCTGCATGTGGCCGCCCACGCCGAGCACAAGACCCAAGTGGACACAGAGCGTACGGATGTACGTGCCGGCCTCGCAGCTCACCCAGAAGACACCGAGGTTGCGGTTCTGGTCGAATTCAATGAGCTTGCTGTCGTAGATCGTACGGATCCGCAGCTGGCGCTTGACTGCCGAGATGAGGGGCGGGCGCTGGAAGAGCGCACCCGTGAGCGTCTCGATCGCGCGCGCCAGCTTGGCCTGGCCGTCGATCGCGCTGTGGAGCCGCACGACCGCAACGTACTCTTTACCGGCGCCCTGCTGGGCCTTGACGAGCCGCGTCGCACGGTCCACGCACACAATGAGGCAGCCCGTGACCTTGGGGTCGAGTGTGCCCGAGTGGCCCGTCTTCTCGACGCGCAAGATGCGGCGAATCCAGGCCACGACTTCGTGGGACGACGGGTTCGCCGGCTTGTCGAGGTTGATCACACCGTAGCGCACATAGTCGTTCAGGTTGCGCTTGAGCGGGCTCGTGCTCACGGGGATCGGCGTGTAGTGGCCCGTGCGCACGTTCAGCAGGTTGTAGTTCTTGAGCAGGAGCGGCCACTTGGACGTGTCGAGCTTGGGCGTGCTCGACTCGGGGGCGATAAAGTCGTTCCCCGCCGGAGCGACCGCGGACGACGACTCGTCGACCGACTGCTTCCGCTTCTTCTTCTTGCTCTTCTTCTCCATCTCGACGGCCGTCATGGTGAACTAGTGCCGCTGGAAATAAGACTGCGTCCGCTCGGAATTGCCAAGTGAGCTTTTCGGTTGGCTCGGAGCCATTGGTCCCGAAAGTTCCAAAGGCGGTGGTGGGGCAGGTGTCCCGAATTGGAGCGGGTATGTCCCGAATTTAAACTCAAGTTGCTTAATGAGAGTTGGATAGTGGGAGTATGAAAGATGTGGTTGCTCGATAAGGGTGAATGGATGGCTGCGAGTTGAAAAGCCACAGGCACTCGGCACCCCCACCAGCAAGGTATGAGGACGAGGCCGGCGGCGGCGCTTCGCTGCGCTGTTGCCCTTCGTGCTATGGAGGAGTTGTATTAGTAGAGTGCTCACTCGTGTGTCCTGTCATTGCTCTGTCTGCTCTGTAGTCGTGCAGGTCGTGAAGCATGGTGCGCCAACTGAAGTTCCACGAGCAAAAGCTCCTCAAGAAGGTCGACTTGCTCGACTGGAAAAAGGAGAACAACCTCCACGAGATCAAGGTCATTCGCCGGTACCGACTGCCTGACCGCGAGCAGTACCACAAGTACAACCGCCTCGTGGGCCACATCTCCAAGGTCGTGTCGCGGCTCAAGAAGCGGCCCGCAAACGACCCGTTCCGCGTCAAGACGACCGAGGCGCTGCTCGAGAAGCTCTACAACATGGGTCTCATTCCGACCAAGAAGAGTCTGCTCAAGGCTGAGGAAGTCACGGTCTCGTCGTTCTGCCGCCGCCGCCTGCCGGTCGTGATGGTGCGTGTCAAGATGGCCGAGACCATCAAGGAAGCGACGACGTTCATTGAGCAGGGCCACGTGCGTGTGGGGCCGACGGCCGTGACCGACCCGGCGTTTCTCGTCACGCGCTCCATGGAGGATTTTGTCACGTGGGTCGACAGCTCCAAGATCAAGCGCACGATCATGAAGTACAACGACAAGCTCGACGACTACGATCTGCTGGGGAACTAAAAGAGAAGAAAGAGGGAGAGTACTGGAGGTTCGTTCAATACACCTGGCTTGGTTTGTGAATGTGATAATAGAGCTTTTTGGAATGAAGCGAAAGCTTCATGTTGCGTTCGCTCAGAGAACGGTAGTAGGGCTCACTGGATATGGTCATTCAGGTACCGTACTAACACTACAGGACAAGGAATGGTCCACGGCTACGGCGACAATGCGCCAGATTCTGGACCTCGTCCATATCAAACGTGCGCGAGGAGCGCAGCTCAACTAACCATAGCGCTCGTGAATACTACACGTTACTAGTAGTGACGAAGGAGCTCAAGATGCAGACGCTCGTACCTAGCGAAGCAAGGTTCGATTGAGCGGCTCAAAAGCACTAACACAGACTAGGATGATGGCATGGAAACGAAATTAGCCACGCGGCCTCGTCATTCGAGTCAGTCGCTTTCCGCATCTTCAGCAGCAGTGCAGTAAGTCATGGCAGGTGGCGAATGCGCCGTGTGCACAGCTAGCGTCCATGAGGAGGTAGAGCCGATCGACCTGCGGCGCGCCGATGAGCAGGTCAATTTACGAAGATATATGCATGAGTGGAGCGCTTATCGACTGTTTTCCGATGCACCAGAAGATAGGCCCGTATTTCAATAGAGCCACCCGGATATCTCCCATTCGAGCCCGACGCGGAGCTGACGAATGAGCGAATAAAGAAGTGTTGCGCTGGATCGGAGGCGAAGGCGATGCGTACAGGAAGTATGTGCTTCAAGTTAGGAAAGATGCCATTGAGTCCCGCGCATGGACGAAGCAGGCAGGGGCGCAGCAGGAGAGCTGCAAAGGTGGTGTACTCCTCCCCCTAATGTAGGCTTAATTGTCACTCAATAAGGGGAGTGGGAACGAATCGTGAAGTGCTTGTTTCTCTCGTGCAAGGGCAAGATGAAGTCTTTGTTTTCTTTGAACAGGACAGGACAATCCGCAAGTGCGTGCCTCGTGCCTCGTCGTGCCTCGTGCCTCGTGCTAGTATGCAATATTATACAGTGCATGTAAACACGAAGCGAGTGGATCACTGGCGGCCAAGGAGCGCCTCACCTCCCGCAGGTTTTGTTTGTTTTTCCTGGCTTCTTTTTTTCGGTTGTTGGAGCTCGCGCCCACAACGGGTGGGGGGGAAATCCAGCGACGCCGCCAAGAAGCGTCTCTTCCCCCGCGTTCGTTCCCCTGGCTTACATGCAGACTGCAAGACGCAGTACTAGTGGAGCGAAGAGCTCTTGTTGTATGCAGTCGAGCTCGGAGCTCTTGTCGTCCCGTGGGAATTTGAAAAATGAATCCCTCTTGGAGTCTCACTGGGAGACTCTCACATGTCACACGCTCGAGCGAAAGGTTGTCCTTTGTAACCTTGAAGAAGAGGTTACATACGTAACCCAGATGTGTAAAGGTTACCGTATGAGCGTAGCGTAACCAGTAACTCGGAAGGACGGCATACCGTAACCTCGGCGCTTCTCGCTGATGACCAAGGCCGTCGCGGCGGGGTCTCCTAGTCGCCAACGGGTACGAGGACGCTCGGCCTCTAAGCCGAGCGCACAGTATACATGATGAGCCAGATGCAGTCCAAGGAACAGCTCTAGGCTGTGGCACGTGGAGCGCAGAGTCACGCGCCGTAACGTTCATGAAGGCACGCTTGTATCGTTTGGTCGTCTTGCTCTCCAAAGCCGACCTCAAAGCTCACAGCATGGCGTGGATGGCATCGACCGGCGCCTGCATTGCGGTTCATGGCGGCGAAAAATTGAGTCGCCTATTGCTCTGCGGTGCTCGATAAAGCATGCATGGGCGGGAGCACCATGTGGGAAGACCACCGTCTCACGCACACATGTAATCGTTTGACCCCCGACCACCGTCTCACGTGCCCACTCCGAGCGATTTTTGCTGCCACTGGCCCATTCAGAGAGCCACGCACACCGGTTATCGTAGTGACAGCAATGATGGCATTGCGACTCGTGTCTTGAACGTCATCCACTGGACGCAAACACCAGTTGGCCGTCCGAGATCGACTCGTTCCGTTGCTCTTTGCCGCTCGTTCTGGAGGAGCAGCCCCTTCTGCAACAGTACGCTATGCTTCATGGCGTGCTCGTCCACGCGGCGACATGTTCGTACTTAACGTGCACCGTGTACACGCGGTCTTCAAGGTCGAGACCGAGGACGATGCAACTGCAGCTGTGGCCCTCCAGGACGTCGTCTACCGCGTCTCCATGGTGACCAGCGCGGCAGTCGAGTGGACCGACGTATCTCTCCTCAAACGCCTCGACCGCTCGAGCAATCCCATATCGCATCACGTTGAGTTTATGGGAGCCGCCTTGGCATCTACGACCGTTACGGCCCACGAAAACTCTAGGGAACCGCTTGCTCCAATTTGGGGGTGTGCCGCTTCCGGAATTTGCCCCGAACAATCAATCCGCCAACGATCTGAAGTGGTAGGAATGAGATCACAAAGCAAATCGCCCGAAACTCAACACCGCAAGCGTCGTAAACCCCGCAATGACACCACGAGCAGTACGATCGACATGCGCGGTGTTGGTGCTGGTGCTTTGCGTGGCGCTGGCATCGGCACAAACCTACGTCGTGACCGAGGCAGTGCGGGGCACGATCTTCCGAACACTCAACAGCTACGTCACAGTGGACCAGTACACACTCCAAGTCACCGAGCCTTCGGCGCTTGTCGAGTTTGATATCCTGTCGATGGAGACGCCCGACAACCGCACGTTCACTGACGTGAACAGCGACTGCGACTCGGCGTTCATCGACTCGCAGATCTTCCTGTTCTACCGCAACCCAGCGACGAATGCGCTCGTGCTCGTCGCATTCAATGACGACGAAGGAGACGACAACAGCGCCTACTACGGCAGGGGCCGGCGCGACGGCTCGCTCAGCACGCAGGACTCGTACATGGTGCGGCGACTCACGGCTGGCACCTACGTTCTCGCCGTGGGCCGATTCCCACTCACGAGTCTGAGTGCGCGTGCCGGGAAATCCACAGACGCAGTCAATTCGTTCTCGCCGTACTCTTGCCAAATGCGACGAGCCAGCTACGGCAATTACCAGCTCACCATCCGCGTCCAGTCGGCGTCGCCTAGAGGGATCATCACGAGATATGCCGACTCGTACGTTGGAAACAGTTGCGCCAGCTCTGCGTTGACGGCTCAGTGCACATACAGACTGCCGGGCAACTACCGCAACGCCATCATGACCAAGTGTCCGTACGATAGGACAGTCGTCTGATCAAGACGTGCTTGGCTTGCATCCCTGAAGCACGGGATGGTGGTGTCTCCTCGCATTATAACGTCAATCGAGCACTCGAACGAGAAAGAGACCTGCGGTTGGTGCATTTGGCAAACCACTAATGCTCAAGCAAGTACATGATACAGTCACTTGCCTGCGACTTGGCTACAACGCATCTCCCTTGGCAAGTCAGTCCAGCCTGGCTGGCCCTCTGGTGTTTTCAACCACACGAAGTGAGTTTGTGAATCTTTGATACCCATGAACAATGCAATTCTGCTTGGGGTGAAATCGGAATCCAGGTGCACTTCCACGAGCCCATTAGCCGACAGCACGATCGCGGGGATCACAAGCCCAGCATATTTATTGCCGTGTTCAACAACCAACGACAATAATTGTGTTCCCGCCATATCAGTGCAATTCGTACCTAATCGAGGCAGTGCATTACTGCTGTGTGATCCAGGGCAAATTTGAGTGTGTAAGGGGATGTTAAGTAAGGGGTAGGGGAATCGACGGGCTCCACTTCGGTCTATTTCCAATATGATATTTCTTAACACCCGTCAACACCCCTAAATTCGAACTTGGGTCTTTTGTGGTGGCGGCATGATCATCACTCTTCCCGCGGTTCTCGGTTTCTCGTTTACCTCGGTGGAAGAGTTGACACTAAAGTGCGCCTAAAACAAGGTGCTCGGAGGTGGTCTCGCGCGAGCCGATATTTGCGCGCCCCAACGATAGGTTCCGGCCGAATCGCGCAGTACGCACTCTCCTTGATCCGTTCTGCAAGTCTGTGCGGGTCTTGTCTCTCCACGTATCGAATTGGCAAAGTTATCTCAAGTCAATCCGAGGCCTTTTGGTACGTTTGAATGAGTTCTTGGTGGTGTATGGGGGAGGTGCTTGGTGGCGCCATTTGAGCGCGGAAGCGGCCAATATGCGTGGGTATAGCCATTTCGGTCCCGAATATTTAGTTTGACTTGATTCGGCTCGGAATTACGGCTCCTGCGCATTTTGATGTGGTCGGGGGCGCTTCATTAGGGGGTTGTACCAGCAATAATGCTGGAGGCATATTTATTTATGCCCGCCACGGAACGCTCCCCCCCCGGCCTCCTCATCCACCCCCACCCCCTCAGCGCCTATGGGTTGGAATAATCACATACTAATTGCTTCGTTGTGGTGGCCATAGGCTCCTGTAAACGCTCGGGCAATCCACTCTCGTCTCCCCATCTCGGGTGTTCTTCGGCCGCCCAAGACGCAGTTCTGTCCAAGCCAAAGCTGCCTGCACCCCATATCTCGCATCCGAGACGCCTACAGTAGAGCCGTGGGACTGTAGGTCGGCTTGTTCGTGGGATCGTGGCTTTCCGGCGTCGCTGTTGTATTGCTCATGTCCACGCCATCGCAGCCCATGCCCCCTGCTCCTCAGTTCAGTCCCGAAGCTGCATCGTCCTCTTCCACACCACAAAAGCCAGACGCAAACGCAACGGTGGCCGCCAAAGATCCAAGCGTGACGGTAAGTATTTTTTTTCTTCCGGAGAAGTATGCCCAGCAAGTACCCCTGACGGCTCATCTCTTTGTTCCTCCTGAATGTAGACAATGACATCTGCAGAAACAGTAACACCCGCCGCGGCCACTGGCTCGGTGGCCGAAAATACGGGAAGTGCGCCAGCGGCGACGAGTGGGCCATCACAACCCGCCGAGTCGGTGGCCGCCGCAGCCACACTTACAGAAGTGCCGGCACCAGCGAGCGTAACAGCGTCCGCGACTGTCTCCGCCGCTCCCAGTTCAGCACCACCAGCCACGTTGATTGCCAGTGCTCCACCTGCCGCCCCAAATATTGCTCCTGCCATTTCGACACCGTCAAATCCGCTCGGCGCGACAACGCCGATGGTAGCTCCTCAAGCAACTCAAGTATCGGTCGGCATCGCCACTGTCAATGTCGCCTCTACCGCCACGGCCGCGGCAATCGCAACTGCTACACCGGTAGCTGCACCAGCTCAACCGGCAACTCTGACGGAGCCGACAAATGTGGCTGCTGGTAGTCCCATTCCGATGCCCTCTCAGCTAGGAACGACGAATACGGGCACTTCGTCCATGCCGACCGCCACGCCAGCCCCCGCTGCCGCCTCGAGTACGACTGGAGAATGGCGGGATAAGGACGCTGACCGAAGTGCACGCCAACAAATTGCTCGAATCATGTACGCTTTGCTGACGTTGATTCTTCCGATGGCTTGCTGGTGCTCATGATATTGGTGTTGTCACTTGACCAGCTTGACGCTCATTATGAAGAGCGCAAACCGGCCGGCATCGGTGAATTACAACCCGAGGGAAATCGCTCGGCGACTGGAGCACACACTGTACATGAGTGCGGGGTCGCGAGAAGAGTACAGCAATGTGCATACGCTCAAGGCGCGATTGCAGCAAGCGCTGGATAATTCTCGGCGCCGGCAAATGCAACTCCAGCAACAGCAACAGCAACAGCAGCAAGCAGCCAACCAAGCCGGTTCAACGCCCGCCGTGTCCGCAGCAGCTCCGACACCAACGACATCAGCAGCGA
>JAADXL010000215.1:0-42165 GCA_023337755.1 Pythium aristosporum
CCATGGGACTAGCTGGCTCAGGCTCACTTGGGTTTTCCTCCATGGGGCTTGCAGGCTCAGGCTGAGTCGGGCTCTCCTCCATGGGGTTGCTCATGCCGCCACCCATCGGCTGGCTTTCTCCAATCCCCTCCTCAAACGCTTTGAGCACCTCCGGATCGGGCTTGGGCTTTTCGTTCATGGGGATGGCTTCGACTGGCGGGCTTTCTGGCGACCACTCAGGTTCACCGAAACGGACTGGCTCACCGAGCTCGGGCTCGACAGGCTGGTACAGTGGGGGAGCCATGCCGTCGTTGCCGGGTGGACCCGGCGAACCTCGGATCTCCTCGTCGTAACCGGGTTGAGCTTGCGGGAGCGTATCGCCAATCTCTGGCTGGTTGCGCATAAACGGAGGCATTTCAAACGTCGATTGGTCGAGGTTCGTAGTGGTCGCCGTCTCGGCACGCAGCATGGTCGCCGCGCCATTCTGGTTCGCGTGGTAGCCCAGCAGCGCCGAGCCGACGAGCACCGTGACGCCTACAGCCGCAATCACAAACGGCTTGCGCGAGCCAGAGGCCGTCGACGACGACGACGTCGCCCCGCGGCGGCGCACAAACGCCTCACTCTCGGGGTTCTCGGAGCCGTACCGCAGCGCCATCACTACCAAGTGTTGTCACAATGTTGGTCACTTCCACTCGATCCTCGGGCGGCGGAAAGTTTGCAACTGAGCCCAAGCACGGGATGGCCAGCGGCTCCCTCTCCTTCATGGAGAGCGCAAGATCTTGATCCCCAGCAGTGGCGTTCGCACGCGGGCGGTCGCCAACGCGCGGTCACGAGCGAAGCGACGCATCGCCGACGCCACCGACCGTCCAGTGGCGATCCTTGGGTGCGACGCTTCGCGATGCGATCTTTTAGCTCAAACGGTTGGGCGCCAAGCGTCGCCGCGTGTATTGAAGCGGCGCATCAGCAGCGCTGAACGCGGTGAGGAAGTTCTTAGTCCGTCTCCATGCTCATAGCTACCATGGCTGCTTCACATCGTGCTGCGCTTCATTCGATAGGGCTTCCGAGTGGAACCGCAAGTGAGCTGGTGGTGGGAGATCCAACAGCCAGCAGGTCAGTTCATCATCTGTGCATTATTGAATCTAGAATGCAGCCACTAACAGCCACTATAGAGGTATCCTAAACCATGTTTACCAAGCAAAAGCGAGTTCTCCATTTTTGATTGTGGTAGGCGCGAGATCTTTCACGGGGGGTCAGCCTGCACAGGGCCTTTCGCGAATCCAACGACTTCAAAGGCTGCTTTCCCAACTGGACCCTGCAGTCTGTCGCCACGAGCGGAAGTCAACGAGCGGCGCGCGTGGCGTCCAAGCAGGCACCGCCACCGCGACCCTTCAAGATTGGTCTCGACCATCTGCACTTTCGTAATTTTCGCGGTTATATTTCTCGCAGAAGAAGTGGATGGCCAGAAAAAGTACTCATTGTTGACAGAGCCGGGACGTGTAAGGCGTGGTCCACGTCGACAATGGGACCACCTCAGTCTATCCAGATCTCAGCTGGTGCCACCCTGAGATGGACAACGACGGGACGACCGCGCGTTGGCCGGTCGGTCAGTCAGTCAGCATCTCAGTCCAGAGTGCCAAGCCAGGCACCGTGTGATTTGTGTCGTGGCACAGCCAGCAAAGGCGCCACGTGTCGTCGCCCTCGGAACAAACGCCTCGAACGGCGACTGCGGATAGACTGCGAGTCTGTTTCCGCATGATGGGGGCCGGCTGCACGCCACCACCTAATATGTGAGGGTTCCGTAATGGTGGATTTCTCTCCTTCTTTCGACTTGACTTTCCGCTCGGATCGGCGGCACGGAAGATCTTGGCTGTTGTATGAGAACCAAAGTTTGAAGGAAGCTTTCCAGGTCCTTTGTCTTTCTCTGGGGCACATCCAAAAAAAAAGAAAAAAAGCCCTCTCTGGTTGCGGCCGGCAATTGTTTGCCACGATGTTCGAACCAACTTCAATGCCAGATGTCGCTGTAAACATTGTGGGTTCTCCAATTTCGGATCACTGCTCTTCTCCCATACCGTATACTGTATACTAGAACAGGAAGTCGACGGGCAGTTGCAGGCCTCGATGCCCCGGCAGTCTGGTGGGCGGACGTTGAACCAGCGCCTCTGAGTTCCCACTCTTGATTGTCGATCAGCCAGGATCTCGAGTCATTCTGGATGTATTTGCTGGATCTGCAATCCACGACCCGCGCGATTGCACGCTCGTTAATAGTTTACGGAGGGTGCCAGTGTCCAGGTACTGTACTGGACTTTGGGAGCCGCCACTATCGTCACCCAATGACGCGCTCGCGACAGTCAGTCCCCATGGACAGTCCAGAGTACTTCGCCCCCATCGAAGAACCACAGCCGCCGGAGAAAGCGTCCTCTCACTTGTCTCCTTGCCGCCCCCCAAGGACAGCGCGCTGGTTCGGTCATGTTCCTGACCCCGCACATGCCCACCCGCGATCTCTTTGCCACGGCGTCGGCCGCCGCTGCTTCCGGCTCACCGTCCTCCGAGCGAGGCCACCTCCAAGGTGGCAGCCAGCGTGGCGCTGTCTCGCCGCCACACTTCGAGTACCATCCAACTCCGCATCCATCTCTTGGGAGATTTCCCGACCGCGTCGGTCCGCTTGATGATAGACACCGGCACCTGTCACCACAGGAGAGTATGGCGCCGCCCCCGGAGCGCTTCTTCCCGCCGCCGTCGCCTCAGTCGCCGTGGACGATGCGGGACCTGCCGCACCCGGACCGACGTGACCGGCGCGTGATCGCACGCGCCTCCCCATACACTCGTCTCCCGACCAGTGACGCCCAGCCGTACCCGCGCTACGCGAGCGCCTCGAGCCCGAGACTCCCTCTTCCTCTTCCTCACCATCCTCGCCATCACCAGCACCACCATGATGCGTACATTGACGCCATGTTCCCACGCGAGGATCCCAGCGTCCACCGTTACGCACCGGTGGCGCCATCGCCAGTGGCCTCGCACCACGGAGGCGTCTACAACGACGCTGTCCGAGTGCCGCCGCCCAGTAGCACAGGCCACTTTGTCGCCCGCCGGAATGGTGGTGGCGCCCCGTCAACGTCAATGAACAAGTCGCACCCCGACGACTGGCGAGACCACCACCACTACCGCCCAGTCGCGACGACCCCGCAATGGTTTACGTCTGACCCACAGTCTCCTCTTGTGAACCCGCGATCGCCTCGTGTGGTTTTACCACCACCCGTGACGACCACCCCCACGGTGCCAGCAACAACAGCGCTGCTGTGACGTCGCCGCCGTCTCCGGCCGCATCGGCCTTCACTGACACTACGACGGAGCCACTGGTGGAGCTCACACTCGTGGGGCAGCTCTGCGGCAAGCGCAACTGCTATCGACAGGCATGTCCGCTCTACGGCGACTTTTGCGAGTTCCACAAGCCCAGCCGCCTGTGCAAAGTGCCGGCGTGCCGCAAGTGCGCCAAGACGGGCGGCTACTGCATCGCCCACGGCGGCGGCCGGCGCTGTCAAGTGGACGGCTGCACCAAGAGCGCCAAGGAGGGAGGCCGCTGCATCGCTCACGGCGGCGGCAAGCGCTGCCAGGTGGACGGCTGCGACAAGGCCGTGGCCGCCGGGGGACTCTGCGCGACCCACCTCGTGTAATACTGGTGTAGAGAGTGACGGATTCGACCGACGCCCGTGCCACGACTGCCGAAATGCGGGACCCTGAGGACCACGGATGCATCTCTTCCCGTGGGCGACCACTTCTTCCTCCCGCCGACCATTACTCGCAGAGCGGTGACCAGGCCCACGACTGATTCTGGGAAAGTTATCCAGGTCACTTCGCCGACAGTGGACGCTACCCAGACTCAGAGGCGCCCGGGTACTGAACTCCCCAGCACGGGGGCTGATGAGGGGTATCCAACGGATTGGGCGCCGTGGATGATGCTGAGCAGCCTTCCCCAGCGCCATCTTCCCGATCCGGGATGGAGCGTTCCATACTGTACGAGGTTAGACAGGCATCTAGTACTCACTCACACCCACGATCCAACGCCAAGCAATACACCGTGCCGGGAGTTTGTGGATCGCCCAACAGGTTTCTTCGTGAGCCCTCTGGTGGGATATTGCCAGAGCTGCCCGTGGGTCAAGATCTGGATTCCAGAGAGATTCTTGCCAAACGAGACGTGCGGGCCACACTGTGGACACCACGGGACGAACACCCACTGAGGGAGACGGTCAAGGCGCCGCACGGCGTAATTAGTCTGCAAGTCTCGGTTGTAATTTGAAAATAATATCGAGGGAACAGGCCCGCCGCGGCCCTGGGCGGTCCTGTTCCCTCGCACGTGCGCGGAGGGATAGAGTCCACCCTGGTCCGGACGGTGCCCCTGTTCAGCACAGCATGAGGTGGCCGCCGTTCTTGATCTCCCGTGCATCATTTCGTGCGCAACCAGTGCCAAGGACCCATCCAATGAGCCATCCAGCGTGGTACAGGCACAGGCCAGATGGCTCGAAGGGTCGACCCGGTCGTCAGGTTCTTCTCCCCTTTCGTCATACGTGTTATACCTCATGTATCAGGCCGCGGAACGGTTTCTTTTTTTTCATCCTGGTGTGGCTGATTGCTTTTTTTCAGCGAGAGCCGAGTCGGCAATGCGCTTTCGAGTGCTCAAATGTGACCGCAAGTGGGACGCCGACGCAGTGCACGGTGCACTCACTGGACCGCAAAGGGAACAAAAAACCAACGATTCGCCAGACGACTCAGAGGCGTGTTCTCCAGCCGACCATCGCTCAACATTTCCTTCGCAACGCGGGAAGACAGGTGAAGCATTAGCCGCAGCCGCGTCGACGGACTAAAAAGCGCCGTCACGCCGCGTTTTGTGTACATTCATTCAGCCGCATTAGAAAGATGGATCTGCAGTCCGGACTGACTCCCTCATTTTCTTTGACTGTTATCACAGGGAAGAGAAAGCAGGCAGCTGCAGCGGGTGATCGGCGCTTTGTGTACAGTACGTACAGTACTGCTCAACACGAGAGGAGAAGACTGGAGCCATTCAAAACCGGAGTTGGGGCGTCCGCAAAACTTCTCGCGCGAACGATAATGCTGCACTTTTTGATTTGTTTTTTGTGGTCTGTCTTTTCATCACCCACTTCCTTGTGAAAGTGTGGCCGACGCTGCCTCTTTCAGCCGTGTGTTGAGCAAGCGTGTGCAACAGTATGGACCCTTTGGGAATTGTCGTTCCGTGAACAAAAAAAAGCGTTTTCACCCAAGAGTCCTGGGTGAAAACGCATTCTTCTAACTTGGAGGGAGTTTCTGTCCACTAGTTCGCTGAGCCAGCGTCGGAAGGCAGAGCCTCGTAAACTGGATTCTCCACGAGAAAAAAACGCATCCGCTTTTGAGCAATTCCCCATGCTGTCCCTCAACCAAACCAAAACCAAACCCGGCCGAATATCTCACGGCCGGTCACTTCATTCGAAACCTATGAAACCTAATATCGTTTCTTTTCCCTCGCCAGTGCCAGTGGTTATCGCGCTGTCTAACCTGCTTCCTTTGAATCCCTGCCTATACACATGCGGTCCACTTTCGAGTGCACAATCGATTTCGACAGGGAGGATCCTCTGATATGCTGATACGAGGAATATGGAACCCCGGTTGTCGCACCGCCGGTCTCCTCCCAGATCCCGTACATACTGTAAATTACGTCGTCCAGTCTGTTCTGTATCCCAAAATTACGTAACAGGCCCTTCTCCGGACTTGGGATTCACTCGATGACCGCCTGTGACGCCGCCGGCCGCCAGTACTCATTTTCCAATCTCCTGGCACTCGGACACTCAGCCCACTACGCGACGAGAGGACTCCCGGCATGGCGCTCGAGTACTCCTTCCCCCCGCTCAGCATTAGTAGCACGCGGCGCGAGGACCCGGCGGGCATCTCCATGTCGCTGCTCAGCATGAAGGCGGCGGCGCCCAGCCTGCTCCACTTTCTGCCGCGCCCCGCGCTGCCGCCGCTCAAGTTCGTTGGCGCGAGTCCCACGGCGCGCGACGCCATGAAGCTCAGCTTCATTGTGAACCCGGACGTCCGCGTCGACGTCGACGACGAGGCCTCGACCATGGACGACGCCGACGACGACGACGACGACGACTCGGACGCGTCGTCCCTCACGCCGCGCGTCGACACATCGGGCACGGTCTTTGTGGCCGGCACGACGCTCTGCTCCAAGCGCAACTGCTACCGCTCGGCGCAGGCCGTGTACACGGGCTTTGGCGCCTTCTGCGAGTTCCACAAGCCCAGCCGCCTCTGCAAGGTGCCCGCGTGCCAAAAGTGCGCCAAGACGGGCGGCTACTGCATCGCCCACGGCGGCGGCCGGCGCTGCCACATTGACGGCTGCGAGAAGAGCGCCAAGGAGGGCGGCTACTGCATTGCGCACGGCGGCGGCAAGCGCTGCAAGCTCGACAACTGCTGCAAGTCGGCGCTCTCGGGAGGACTCTGCTCGGCCCATGGCGGCGGCAAGCGCTGCGCCGTGGACGAGTGCCACAAGACGGCCCTCAAGGGAGGCCGCTGCATCGCCCACGGCGGCGGGCGCCGCTGCGAGGTCGCGCACTGCAGCAAGAGCGCCGTCGGCGGCCACCTGTGCGTGTCCCACGGCGGCGGGCGCCGCTGTCGCGAGGACGGCTGCAACAAGGGCGCTGTCCGCAAGGGGCTCTGCATCCGCCACGGCGCGCGCCGATGAGTTTTTATGTGTCCCGTCGTATTTATGAAAGGCAGAAATGTGGAGCGAATTACCACCCTAAAAGAAAGTACAATCGGTTTTGGTTTTTGGAATGTTGAACAATGGACTTTCCCAACGGTCACGAAGTACCACGTTCCGTAATCAGGTGAGATATACCCTCCAATTCCAAAACCAGGTGAGACTTTACATTGTAGCTCACCTTGTTTTGGTACTGCCGACGAATTGGCACATGAAACGTCGTTTGGGGGCGACTGTGGCCGAATTGGCTGTTGGCACGAAGTGCGAGAAGCACAACAGCAGACGCTCGTGGCTGGCGCATGGCAGCGGCCTCTTCTCCTGCTGCGCGCGACCGTCCTCTTGCGCGATGAACAACCTCAATAACTCGTACGTGGCTGGCGCCGGCGCGTATGTCAAGGGCAAGTTCGCCATCACGCCCACGGGCGTCATCATGAAAGGCACGGGGCGTGCGTTCAGCGTGGTCCCGGAAGAGCTCGAGTGGGGCGGCGAAGTCATTGGCCGCGGCGCAAGCGGATCGGTCATGCGATCGCGCCACCGCCCGACCAACACGCCGCTCGCGCTCAAGATGATCAACATGTACGACAAGGGCAAGCGTGAGCAGATCATCCGAGAGATCAACGCGCTCTTCGACTCGAGCGTACAGTCCTTTCGTTCCACCATTTCGTTCCCCCTCTTTTGTCGTGTCCTCTCACTCTCTTGACTGCTGCTGTGCTGCCAGTGCCCGTGCCTCGTGACGTTCTTCGGGGCGTTCCTGCGGGACAGCGCCGTCGTGCTCGCGCTCGAGTACATGGACGGCGGCTCGTTGGAAAACGTCATTGCGCAGCTCGGCACCATTCCGGAAAAGCCGCTGGGCAACATCGCGTTCCAGATCCTTCACGCGCTGTCGTACCTCAAGACCCGCAAGCGCGTGCACCGGGACATCAAGCCGCCCAACATTCTCCTCAACAGTCGCGGCCAGGTCAAGCTCTCGGACTTTGGCATTGCCACGGAGCTGCGCGACTCGATCGGTGCGTCATCTCTTTCTTCTCTCCCCTCGTCCTCCTCCACTCATGTCTGCCGTTGCCATGGCATGCCGCACAGCCATGTGCGGGACGTTTGTCGGTACGTTTCGGTACATGTCGCCCGAGCGGCTCCAGGGCAAGCCATACCGGTACAGCTCGGACATTTGGAGCCTGGGCCACGTGCTGCTGGAGGCGGCCACGGGCGTCTGTCCGTACGCGAGCCACAGGACGACCATCGACATGATCCAGACAGTGCTCGACACGCCGCCGCCGACGCTCTCCGACAAGTACTTTTCGACCGAGTTTTGCGAGTTCATGAGCCGCTGTCTCCAGCGCGAGCCGCTCGACCGCGCGTCGGCCGACGTGCTGCTCGAGTCGGCGTGGCTCCAGCGCTGCGGCGCCGTCAGTACGTTGAGAACAGCTACTGCATAGAGAGGAAGAGAGAGAGAGAGACTGACTCGTGGGCTGGTTGGGCTGACTGTAGATCTCGAGAGTGCCGAAGCCAACGTGCGCGAGTGGATCCAGTCGCTGCAGTAGAGGAGCCCGTCGTCGACGGTCTCACTTGGTCTGTGGAGGTACGGGAGTATGTCACGGCGGGTTCGCTTCCTCCAGATGATGGGCGGCCCCTGTACAACAGCAAGATAACACGACGAGAGTGGTGGTGGTATCGTCGTATGATTACAGTCTCTCTGGTTCTTTTTATCTTACAATCACTATGGTACGGGACTAGTGGTACACGTCTACTTCTTGCCGACCTCCGTCATGATGTAGCCCATGGCGGCCTGCAGGCACGCGACGTAGTACGCGGCCTCGGAGCCTTCCTGCGACTCGTCGATGGCAAACTGCTCCATCAAGAAGACTTGGGCGTGCAGGTGCGGCAGCTCGGCGCGGCTGAGCACAAACACGAGCAGCGGCAGCAGCACGTCGGCCGAGACGCAGCCGCTCGGGAGCCCGAGCATGGCCTGGGCCTCCTTGTACAGCACGCGCACGGCCGCGAGAAAGGCGCCGAGCACGGACGACGGCACGAGGTGCGGGAGCCGGTTGAACGCGTCCACCGAGAGTCCAAAGACCTGCTCGTCGACGCAGAGCGGGTCAATCTCCATGGGAAGCCCGACATCCTCGAGCGGCAGCGTGCGCGCCTTGGCCGTCTGCTCGCGCCACTGGGCGTTCTGCTCGTCGAGCTCGACGGCGAGCGTGCGGTAGCAGGCGCCGGCGAGGCGGCTGAAGACCATTTGCTCGAGCAGCACGCGCAGGTGCGGGCGCACGGCGTCGGTCACGGGCGCCGTCTCGAGCACCGAGGCCTCGAGCTCGCGCACGAGCGAGAGCAGCACGTCCTGCGGCGCGCGCGTGGTCCAGACGCTGGCGGCCGAGTCGCTCGCCGGGCGCTCGTACTGCGCGCGCGTGAACGACGCCATCGTGTCGTGGCCGAGGCGGTCGAGCGACCGCTTGACGCTGGGCTTGAGCACCTTGTACTTGGTCAGGAGCTTTTCAAAGCGCACGAGCGCGGGCGTGGGCGCGTCCATGGCGCACGGCACGCCGTCGTACTGGAACTCGTTCAGCAACTGCTGCAGCGCGAGCGAGGGGGACGCCGCGCGCGGCGCCTCGAGCTTCTTGTCGCCGTGGAGCGCGACGCTCTGGCGCAGGAACGCGAGCTGCAGGTCGAGAATGTGGTGCACGCAGTCGTCGGCCAGCACGGCGTCGGCGTCCACCGACTGCGCGAGCGTCGCGAGCAGCGCCGCCTGCGACGACGGCGACGCCGCGGCCTCGTGGGCCGAGAGCTCGAGCGACGTGAGCGTGTCGCGCAGCACGACGAGCGAGCGGTTGCACTTGGCCACCTGCGCGACCATCTCCATGCGCCGCAGCTCGATCTGCTCCTTGCGCGGGCCTGAGCGGAACATGGCCGAGAGCAGGCGGCGCCGGCGCCCGCGCGACGGCCGCGCCGCGTGCTCGGCCGCGCTGAGCTGCTCGCGCTCGGTCGCGATGCGCGAGGCGAGCACGGCAAAGCCTGAAGAGGAGGAGGAGGAGGAGGAGGAGACGTCGAAGCTGCGCCAGCGGCGCGCGGGCGAGGACGCGAGGTCGTCGTCGGCGTCCGAGCCGTAGGTGAAGGAGGGCGGGATGGACGTGCGCCGGCGCGAGAGGTCCTCGAGCGGGCTGAGCGGCGCCGAGGAGGAGGAGGAGCAGGTGGACGCCAGGGAGGAGCGCTTGGTGGCCGCGTCCATGGCGGCGAGCGGCCGAGACGACGCGATGGCGTCGAGGCCCATGGTGGCGACGTGGTCTCTTTGGGGAAGTTGGGGAAATGACGCGAGAGCGAGAGGGGGAGGGGAGGGGACGGAGGAGGACGAGTGGGATAGATACGCTTTTGTTGGCACGTTGGCTGGTTCTTCCAACAGCCGACGCGCCAACAAAGACTCCCCGAGCTGCCACGGCAGAGAGCGGCTGTTTGAGGGCAACGCGGGGGCTGGATGGGCGACTGTATGACCAAAGCAGCGGGGCTAAAAAAATCCGTCCAGTTCCACGCCACCACCGGCCCGTCTTCTTGCGCAACCACGGTAATACTACTGTACAGTCAGAAAAATAGCACTCCGCACGCGATGCTTTGTCCCGTAAAGGAGGTAAAATCCAGTCGCGCACTCTATCTCAGAGGTTTTTATACACCACTTTAGTATACAATTGGCGCAGAATATCACGCATCGTATCGATTATTACAGGATTATCCGACTGCTGCGCGTGTGCCAATCCGTCATGCGTGCGAATTGTCCAAAACCAAGCTGAACGCAAAAAGGTCTGATGGGCAGCTGATGCAAAGCACCAGCTTTCCACCAATTTCCCACCTAGCCCTTTTTCCGTGTCAAGCTCAGATGTCGACATATTGTCGTTCGACCAGCGAGCCCTTGCGACTGGCGGCCTTTTGCAACCGGCGCTTTGGGCGCCACGGAGGTGGGTATCTATCTATCTATCCACAGTTTGGTGGCATGGCACTAAATTTCGGATAATCCGCATGGGATTCCCATGGTGAAATCTGAAGGAATCTGGTGGAAAAAGGTCGTTGGATTTAATTGTTGGCTGATTGGTCCACCCACAATTGTTGTCAACCAACTCGCTTCTGTCGGTGCGACGTCAACCGTTTTACAACACGGTTCAAAAGAAGCAGTCTTCGCGTGTTGGAGCAGTGAATTTTGGATTTTTCGTGGTGCTCTTTCCCGATTTGTTCCTGAAAAATTGGGCACTCTCCTCTCAGGACAGAGTTTTTAACACGAACTCGGTTTGCTCGCACCCGTTCTCATCCATTTCCAAGGCCGTCAGTGGGGCGACCGTCTCGCTCCCAACTCGCACTGGCCACTGATCCAGCCAATCCTTTTCCCTATCGTTGTTTTGATTAGAGCTCACAGAGCTCAGCCTTGTGAATGGCCGGACTGTAGGTGGGTATAATCGACTGAATATAGCATTTAAATGCGAATCTCGTGTGCGTCGAACATGGCGTGGCGACGCACGCCACACGCGTTACATTTAATTAAGCAGGATGGTCATCTTGTATCTTCATGGAGACCGTCGTCAGGCTTCTACTCATGGCGCAAGAAACTCGCGCGACTTTTCGCTTTGGATCTATGGACCGTTTTCGGAACTGGAAAATGCGATCGTGGAAGACGAAAGATTGCCACCAAGTCAAGTGAAACTGGCTGGAACAGTTCCAGGGGGGATAATCTCGAACGAGGCGTGATTTCTACTGAAAAAGAGACTTCAGCTCTGATTTGGTTCCCCATCCACGTCCTGATATTAATATTGACCAGTCGACCTGGCTCATCAAGGATTGCCTCTGTTCGTCGTGTCACGACAACAACAGCCCCTCTGACACAAGAAAACCGATCTGACAAAGGACTGCAACAGGCTGCTTTGTGGCGCCTGCCACG
This sequence comes from Pythium aristosporum, assembly GCA_023337755.1. Taxonomy (NCBI): domain Eukaryota; phylum Oomycota; class Peronosporomycetes; order Pythiales; family Pythiaceae; genus Pythium; species Pythium aristosporum. The sequence goes on from JAADXL010000215.1 coordinate 11,640, forward strand.
GCTTCCCGTGCTGCCATGGCTCGTGCCAGCCTGCCACAAAGCAGCGAGATTCAGCCTTTTTTGCGTGCTCTTGCTGATCAACTCATGACTGGCTCGCTGATAAACACGCACACCAATACTTCGCCAGCCTCCTCTTCCCTCAATCCACCCGACAGCTGCCCGCCCTTTTCGTGGTGGAGAAAAGCAGCAAAGGGATGACACATTACCCTGCCGTAACCATCGTAACCAAGGGTACCCCCGACTCCGAACATCCCAATCGCAATAATTGGGGAAGACCACAATTTATTGTCGTGGGTGGGAACGTCCACCACACGCACCGCTGGATCTCTGTCTCTGTCTCTCTCTCATTTACTCGGATTTCTTCTCGGCGGCCTTCTTGAGCGCGCGCTTGCGGAGCCCCAAGTGCTGCGCCATGGCCACCTTCCCGAAGAGCGCGGTCGGGAGCGACTCGTAGATCCAGATCTGAAGCGCGTGGACCCAGTAGGGCGACACGAGCGTCTCGTGCCCGAGCTTGGCCACGGACGCGCGCGCGTACGTCGTGGGCGTCGGGACGAGCAGGCTCGGCTTGCGGATCTTGGCCAGCTTGGTCGTGACGAACATGGGCGTGTGACACTGGACGTGCACGTTCTTGCTGGCGTACTCGCCCGCGAGGCAGAGCGAAAACTGCTCGACGAACCGCTTGCTCGCCGAGTACTCGGCCAGGAGCGGCACGTTCATGCGCGCCGAGCCGGAGCTCACGTTGACGATCGCCCCACGCTTGCGCAGCGCCATGCCGGGCAGCACGAGCTTGGTCATGACGACCGACGACGTCACGTTGAGCGTGATGAGGCTCTGCATGCGGTCGTCCGGGAGGTCGGCGAAGTACTGCGGGAAGTCGTACGACACGCCGACATTGTTAAAGAGCACGCCGACGTCTTGAACCTCGGCGATGAGGCGCGTGATGGACGCGCGCACGCTTGGCTCGTCGATCTTGTTAAAGTCGACCGACAGGATCTTGACCTGCACCTTGGGGTACTTGGCCGTGATCTCGTCGCGCACATCTTCCAACCGCTTTTGCGTGCGCGACATGAGCACGACGTTCATGCCCTTGCGCGCGAGCTCCATGGCCAGCGCCTTGCCGATGCCGTCGGTCGCGCCCGTGACGATGCCCCACTGGCCAAACTTCTTGAGCGACTTGGCCGGACGCAGGAAGAACGAGTAGAAGCCGCCCAGCAACAGGAGCGCGAGCCGCGCGACCAGCAGCCCACCGACAGACGCGAGGAGCTGCAGCGGCAGCGGCGCGTCGAGAAGCGGAGCCGTGAGCGTCGCCAGCATTCTTCTTTTCACGGAGCAAGGAGAAGAAGGAAGAGTAAGGAGGTCCAGTAGCTCCTCGGAGCTCCACACACTCGGTGAAGCCACAACTCAGCTTGCAAATCGAATATAAAGCATCACATAACAGAGGTATCAATCAGGTAATGGAGGCTGTGACCTCTCTAATTCGATGTGCCCATGACACAAAGAACACTTGGGGGATGACGTGGGTGCACGAACCTACTGAAATACGTGAAATGAAAGGTTTACTTATGCGAGACCATACTGTTCACTTCCGTGAGAGAGATGGCTACACTCACGACTTATTCCATCATGTCGTCAAAGCCTCCGCTAACCCCACCAAGCTGGCCGAGCAGCGCACCGCGCATGTCCTCGCCTTGGCTCTGCGCAGCCGCCGCGCCGCTGCCGCCACGCGAGCGTCGCTCCTTCTCCTTGTGCGTGCGCTGCTGGAACTTGGCGCTCGTCACCACGTCCGTGTCCATGGCACGGAGCTGTGCCGCGACGCGCAGCATCTTGTCCATCTCGCGCTGAAGGGTCCGCATGACCTGCGCCTGCTCGGCCTCGCTCGCCTCGCCGTCGTCGTCTTGCTGGTCCAGTACAAACGTCACCATTTGCTTTTGCTGGTCAATGACCGCCTTCATGTCGCCCCGCGCAATCAACTGCAACAAGAGCTTCTCGGCCGCCGCCTCGTCCTGCTGGTCGCCAGTGGCCACGGCCGCCGCCATATCGCGCAGCGCGAGCGTCACGTACGTGCGCGGCAGTTGCAGCAGCTTGCGCTGCGTGAGCGCGTCGACGACTTGCTTGACTAATCCGAAGTTCCCGTCCTTGGTAAACACGGCGGCGTGGTGCTGCGCCACCGTCGCAGTCTTCTGGAGGTCGCCAAAGGCACGCGCCAGTTCATTGTACGGTCCGCAGTGGATCTCGAGGTGGCGCGACACGACAAACGGCGTGTACTTGGGGAGACTGGGGACTTCGCCGTGCAGAATCAGCGACGCCAGCACGAGCTTCTTGAAGGCGTCGACCACGAACGCACTAAGGGCAACCGCCGGCGCCGTCACGGCCGACACAAAGAGCTCAATGGCCTGCTGGTACTTCTTTTGGCCGAGGTAGAGCACGCCGCCATAGTACGCGTAGCTCAAAAAGTCGACGGCCGAGACATTGGCCTGGGCGTGCACTTCAAATAGTGGCCTGTAATAGAGAGCTATAAGCACTTGCGCCTTATGACATGCCCAAAATAGTAATACGCACTGGTCGAGGATCTCAGCCACCGCCGAGTAGCACTTGGCCTGGAGACAGAGGTACATAAAGTGCCCGTGCACGGCGGTCACGGCCGTGTGGCCGTGGCCGTGGAAGCGCCGCAGAAACGACTTGAGCGGGTACACGGCCTTGATGGCCTGGCGCAGGTCCACGGCGATCGCCACGTATTGACCGGCCAACTGACTCACTGGCAGGAAGAAAAAAACAAAGTGAGGCCGAATTATAATTGAGATCCCCAATTAAAACAAGAAGGACGCACCGCGCTTGAGTTCCTTGGCTGCGACCGACACGGCGACCTGGCTGAAAAAGTGCGCGAGCTGCGTCGCGAGTCGCGCGGCCGCGTGGCGCTGGGCCGCCTTCTCGTCGACGCCCTTGCGCGAGGCCAACGCATCCAGCTTCGCCGACTTGGTCGAGCTGCAAACGAAATAAGACGACTTCGTCAGGCCATCGTCACGAAGAGCTACGAGGCAAATGACTACAAGGCGACGCACAGCAACGAGAGAAAGCAGAGCGGCTTGCGCTCGACCGCGAGCGCGTCGTGGGCGAGTGCGAGGTCGAGCTGCTCGAGCGACGCCGTCTGGATGGCAGTGCTGAGCTCCTCGCTGCTCAGGAGACGCGCGAGCACCGCGTCGCTCTGCTTGCGGTCCTTGTCGCCGTCGGCCACGTGGTCCTCGCGCGTCAGCAGCTCCAGCAGCGGCGCCAGCGGGCCCCACTCGTTCACAGTCGCCATCGTTGTCTCTCTTGATTCTGGCGAGATCTGATGGAATCAACCCAACCCCAAAAACGGGGAACAAAAGAGTTCATACTGGTAATTTCGAATACATGTGTGTCTATAGATGTAGTCATGCTTAAATATGGATTCTACTATGTACGATATGGATCTTACGTTACTGCATCAACAGCGCAAGTTGGATCTTCTTTTGGCGGACGAGCGCGACGGGGTTTTTCATGCGCACGACGCGGCAGAGCTGCGCGTTGCCGGCATTAAAGACGCGGTAGATGACGTACTTGGACCCGTGGGTCGCTGCCTGGTCCAGTTCGTTCATCGAGATCTCAAAGACGCCTTTCTCCATGGTCTTGGTCGACTTGACTTCGATATACTCGACGTCCTTGCTCTTGCCCGTCGTGACCACAATGTCGTAGGGCAGTCCCGACTCGCTCTCGGCGTTAACCCACTCGACAGTCACGTCCGCACGGTCGGCGTAGCTCTGCGTGAGCTGCAGGTAGACGTACTCTTCGCCCCAGCGGCCGATCGCGTGCTTCTCCGCGTCGCTGAGGCCGTTGGTCGTCACGCCCGAAGCGTTGGATGCCAGCGGTCCTAGGTCTGTCGGATGAGAAGCCGACGGCGTGTATGACGACAGGGGGTGCGACGAGAAAGCACCAGGGCCAGGGATACCGTGGTGGTGGTGGGGGTACCCACTGGACGTTGCTGCTGTATGGTGCGGATCGGGGATTGCCCAGCTTGAGTTCTCTTGATGCTGGTCGTGCTGCCACGCAGAACTCGAGACCTTGGCGCGCTTGGTGTCCACGGCTTCACTGTCTTCACTGATTTCGCCGTCTTCTATGTCCGCCTCTTCTCTTGTATCACGACTCCGCTTGGACGTGTGGCTCGTCGTATCGGAGACCGTAGCGTCGGACGCCACCCACAGCGTGGTGCCGGCTTGCGCACCCAGCGGCGGCACGCTTTGAGTCGTGACAAGCCACGCGTCGCGGGCTTCAGCAGTCGGCTGCATGGACGCCAAGTACAGAACGTTGGCGATACTCGTGGCGATGGCCGCGCCAAAGCACTGGCGACAAACCTCGTGCAAAACATCAAACAGCAGCGTCGGCGAGTCCGCCGCAGAGGAAGCAACCACGACACGGCGAGCGGGCTTGTCCAGGTAGCACGCCACGGACCGCCGGAGCGTGAACACGGTCGCCGCGACACGGTGCACAAGCTCGACGTCGCCCATGACGTGTTGGATTTGCAGCGTTGACAAAAGGAGCTGCATCTCCGCATGGTTGAGCCGGACGTAGGTGCTGTGGTGGTGGTGGAAGACGACCCGCTGGGCGAGTTCGAGAGCGTGATGGAAGGAGAGCGTAAACGACTCGTCCGCGAACGGCTGCGGCGCGCCGAGCACGACGACTTCGGTCTCAAGATGTTGCGCGAGGGACCGCATGCGTGCGGCTTGGAGGAGTAGCTTCTGGAGAGCGGCGTCGTCCGACTCGCTGTCGGGGGCGATAAACTGGTTCCACGCATAGAGACTCTGGACGAGAAGCGAGGGGTGCTGCAGCTGGTCCGGAGTCAGTTCTTGCTGGTCGTTCAAGAACAGATCGACACCGCGATGGAGTTGTTCACAGCTGCTTCGATGGCTCGGGAAGAGCGACTGCGTCGACAGCTCCGTGGTAAACGCTGCTGGAAAGTCGTCTTGGCGGTCGCACCACGCCATCGCCCAGACGAGCAGAATTCTTTTGAGCATCTTGGCATACTTTTTGCGACGGCGACGGCATCGTGGCTCCCCCGCGTCATCAATTGCTGCCGCTCCCAGCATCGCGAGCCAGCGACACCATTCGGCTGGACGGTGGAGAAGACTCTCACGCACAGAGACGGCCCCGACGAGACGAAGAAGTGGGAGTAGAGCCTCTGCTTCCTCGAGGTCAACGAAGTCCGCGATGTGGTCAGCGGCATCGGAGACCGTGAGCGCCGTGCAGAGCCGCACGATCTCTTGTTCGGCTTCGTCTTCTGGGAATGCAATCAGTTGCTCCATTGCTCGCTTCATAGAGCAGAGTCTCAGCGTGTGCTTGGCTTCGGACGCAATAGGAATCCACGCCAGCCGCTTGAGAGCTTTCTTCAGCGCCTTTTGCTGCGCGGATGAGAGCTTGCCTTTGGCCACTGCCTTGGTGAGGAGGCGAAGAACTGGCAACGTGTGGGCTTTCCACGTGGCCACGGCCATGATCGACTCGCCGGCGAGTTGGGACTGGAGTTCTTGCTGGAGCTGCTCGATCGTCGGCTTGCGCTCGACGCCGCAGACGCCAGTAAAGAACGCGCGCAGTGTCGTGGGGTAGACAGGGTCCAACGGCGTCGCGACCGACAGGGCAAGATCGCCACCACTGGACCACACGACCTGGTGGACACCAACGAGCCGAGCCGGTCGAGGGGCGATATCATCATCCTTGACAGGCAGGAAGATAAGTGGGTAGGTCGTAAACGCCCTGCGAATGGTCGCTGCCGACGTGGGGACGTCATCTCGTCGACTCTGCTCGAGCAGATACGTGTACAGCCGCGTCATTTGCGAGGCGTCGATAGTACTCACCACGTCGGTCTCTTCCTGTGTCGCGCTCAGTTCTTTGAGTACGTGGATGACATCGTCAACACTGGGACTTGACTTGAGCTGCCACGCGACGCGTAGACTCTCTGAGTGGAACGACATCTTGGACATGGGCACCATCGCACGCGAGAAGAGAGAGACCACAGCCGAGGACGCGAGCCACAACTCCTGTGGACGGTAAAACTGACCGTCCGATCCTTCAAGCCACGCGCTGCTCTGCCACCACGTTCCACTGTCTTCTTCCATGGTGATGTCGCTGCTCCAGGACGCGTCCATGAACTGGGCGAGCTCGGCGGAGACTTGTCGCTTAATGTCGAGATTCGATTCGTTGTGGATCCACTCGACGATGGTGCTCAACACCAAGCTCGCGTTCTCGCTCATAGGGCTGAACAATTGTTGGACGTGGCAACAGTCGACCCACAGTGCACGCAGAGCATCGTCCTCTGTCTCACTAGCCTTCCCTACCAGCAGATCCAACGCGGCAACCTCGAAGGCCATGGCAGACCCGGCCGCCGCCATTCGTTGAGACAGCCACCTCGTACACGCCTCGAGCTTCTTGGCGTCGGATGGCAAGAGCACGCATACCGACTGGTGCTGATCTTGGCAGCTCACGACGCGTCCCGACCACGTGACCACTCGCATGGCCTGTCGGATCAGTGGTCTTAGTATACACGATGCGACTCCACAGGCGACCACATGCGACGCGAGAAACGCCACACGCTCCCTCCACTGGCACTTCTCCGCGTCAGATGGATCACTGGGCGTCTTGGCGATCGCGGGGATAATGTGGTGGATCGCCACGTCATGGTCTCCGAGCTCTTTCATGCCGAGCTGCTCGATGAGGAACCGCCTGGTCTCTGGAAACGCCGTCTCCAATAGCGACGTGAAGTCGTCCGCAAGCACACAAAGCTCGTCAACAAAAAGGCGCGAGGTCTTGGTGCCGGTTGAACGAAGAAAGAGCACGCTCGGCTGCACGTCGGCCAGCGAGAGCCATGTCTCGTCATGCCCCGTGCGCACAGGGAAGCACTTGATCCGGCCCAGCTCTTGCAATAGCAGCGTCTTGTGGCGGTCGTGGCGTAAGAGCTTTCCCAGCACGCGAAGCAGATGAAGCACGACGACGGGTTCGTTGTTGGAAGCGGCACCAGCCCAATGGGTCAAAAGACGAAGCACGTGGGACGCACGCAGCCGCTCGATGCGAAGCTGGGCCTTGAGCATGGCGGGCATGGCGCAGGCAGTCGCCACATCCAGCACTCGCTTGTGCAAGGCATTGGAGACTATCGGCGCTTGGCTGGTGAGAAACTTGATGGTGAGGTCATCGTCTTGAAATTCGCTCACGTCCAGCAGCTCACTCGCCATGGCAAGATCACCAGGGACGCCGGCGATGGGAAAGCATGGCGACTGCCGCATGGCGCGGCTCATGTCCGAGACAATCGATCGGAACGGTGGCTGGATGTCGCTGTCGAGAGGTAGCACCCGGAGGAGGCTATGCAGTGGAAGCTGCTGGGTCGTCACGAGCCCCACAAGGGACGGGATAAGTAATGGAAATTGCGAGATGAGCCACTGGTTCCAGTCGCTACCGTTCGAGATGGCTTCGCGTGAACTGGGGACTTCAAAATCGCCCTGGAGAATGAACCGAAAGCCGTAGGACCGCAGCGGCAGATAGCAGAAGACCTGCTGGAGCGGCGGTCGCTGGGTCTCATTGTCACAGCTATCGTCGTGATCCATCGTTTCCGGAATAGCGATCGCAATTTCCGTGTGGCTGCCACGGGCCTCAGAAAAGACGCTCGGGGTCTCGAGCTGCTGACGCACCACAAACCACTTCTGAGTCGTATGACTCGCGGTATCTTCCTTCGTCGCGTGCTCTGATTGCAGCGTCACCACGCTGATCATACTTGGATCAGTGGCCGTCGCATGGATCCCTCGCTCGTGTTTCTCGAACGCGAGTCGCCCACCCGTGATGTGATTCGTAATCTGTAGCTCTTGGATCTTTTGCAGAAAAAGCAACACGGACGGCTCAAATGCCAGAAGCGACTCGGAGATCTCGCGCTGCCGGTCAAGACTGTGAGCATTGAGTGGCAGCACAAACGTCGTGCCGGCGGCGTCGCGCCAGCGGTCTTGGGACTCAATCCAGTAGGGCAGAATGTACCCCAGTCCGCTGGCGTCTTGCTTGGCGTGGAACTGAATATGGAAACCGTTTGAATGGACCTCGGGCGTATCTGAGACCTTGAAAACGCTCTTGAAGCCAATACCTTTCTTCCCGATGCTCCTCGTGTCGGCTTCCTTCGTGGACGCACCGACGTCGCAAATCGCTTGAATATTGCGCTCGCTAAACCCGACTTCATTGTTGGTAAATACGATCTCCCCCTCGTGCGTGAGCTCCAACGTGCCTCGTGGCCTCATGCCCACTGCGTATGTATTGTCGTCGGCGTTCTGCAAGAGTTCCAGCACAAAATGGGTCTTTTCGCTGTAGAGCTCATCGCTCAGACGCTTGAGTGCGCGTTCCAAGCGACGATGCTGCGTCTGCAGCACCGCTCGCGTGGCGGCGTCGGCGATTTCGAGGCCGATACCAAACTGCTCGCGCCGCAGTTTGCGGATGAACGCCTCGCACGCACTGGCGTCGAGTGGGGCGACAAGAGTGGGCGCCGGCTTGGAAGGAGACGGCTCGCGAGGTGCGAGCTGAACAGCCGTCGTCAGCTCAACAACACCACGGTCCGTCGCGAGCTGAGACGTCGTCATGGGTCTCTCTTGAGTTGCGGATGGCTCGGGTGCTTCACGGAGTTGCTTCCAGTGTGGTTTGTCGAGCAGCTTTCCGAGCAGCTGGAGTTGACGCTGCTCGCCTCGCGATGTGCAGTGCGCAGCGACTTGCATCTCAAGACCTGGCGCCTGGGCTGCCTCCTCCAGCAGCTCCCACACAAACGCTGCAAAGTCGAGCGGCACCGCGAGCATCGTCTCGAGCACAAACGCGGCCGTGCTGTCTTGGACTCCTCTCTTCCCATTTTCTCTCTCGTACGACCTTTTGAGAATGGCCCGAAGATGTAGCAGTACGAGCTCGTGGGGAAAGTCGTGGCGTTGCTGTATATACAACGACACGACTTCCAGCGCCAGCGTCTCGGGCGCAATCTCATGTGCTGCATCCAACGCCGACGCCGAGACGTCGCCACGGCTGCGAATTTTCATCACGCGGTCGTTAGTGCTTCCTACTACAAAGTCCCCAGTGAAAGAACCAATAGCAGCATGATCATCGCCCCCCGAGAGACGAATCAGCTCATGCGATCGAAGAAAGAATCGCAGTGGACCACAAAATGGCGCAAAGCGAACGTGCCACTGGGTCCACTCGTGCACGTCGATAAGGAACGGACACTGCGCGAGTGCCTTGCGCGCCTCGGCTCGTTTGGTCACGAGCACCTGGTCACGCGCACCTTCATCTTCCAGAAGAGTCAGCTCCTGCGTCGTCGTCATCGCAGCAGCGGAAGCTGGAAGCGTGAGCACACTAGCGTAATGGAGACTCAGTGCTTCGTCATGACGAAGTGGCGAAGTTCCTTTCTTGGTCATTTCAGCAATAATACGATCGACAAGTCGTCTCGTGGAGCTGTCTGTCGGGTCCAAACCAAACTGCACGCACGCTCGCTGGAAGAGGAGCTGGTGAGGAGTCTGATGAGTCGACGTACACTCGTTGGAAAGCGCAGACATGCAATCAATGACAAAGTCCCGCAGCTCGTCCTTGGTAACGCTTGCGTACTGCTGAATGTGGCCCTGCCGTAGCCGCTGGACGATCTGCGACAACGCACCACCGTCGGCTCCTCCTTCCACAGTATCCAACTGCTTCGCTACTTCGCCCAGCAGCGAAAAGCTACGCCCCGCAAACGTCTCTTGCAAATGAGCCTCTGCTTTCGCCAATAGCTTCATCGTGTGCGTGGTCGTGTCCTCTACGATCTCATCCGTCGACCGGAGCTGCTCAGTGACAAATGTCTCCAGTGCCAACTGAATCTCTTCCGTGGGCACAGCCTCCATCACCACCTCGCTCTCGCTACGCGATCGACTTCTCTTGCGCTTCAGTGGGGACGACGAAGCAGGCGCAGCAGTCGTGGTCTCCTCCTCCACCGATTCTATCTGTATGGTTGGTTCCGTGGGCTTCTTTTGCTCCTCGCTATCGCTGTCGTCTTGATGGCACTCGCACTGACAGCGACAGCGACACGTGTCTTCCCCGACACAGCAGCAGTCGCACTCTTCCCCTTCGTCCTCGTCATCCTCTTCCTTCGCTTCCTCCTCCTCTTTGTCTTGTTGCGACGAAGCCATGGGCGTCGACTCGGGGATTCGGTCGTCTAGTTGCAGAAGCGTATGGATCTTGGCGAGCACGCCACAGAGCACCCACGTGACCACCTTGACGCGCGCGTGGTGGCGGCTCTTCTGCGTCGCCAGTAAAAATGGCGTGAGTTGCGTGCGAATCTTCTGGTCGGTATCCGCGATCCCCGCCGCCGCGAGCCGCGCCTTGTACCGCTCGTCGGCTGCCTTTCGCCTCAGCGTGTTGTCCAAATAGACATCGACTGTGGTCACACGATTCAGAATCTCGAGCGAGAGCGACGCCAGCGTGTTCGTCGTGGTCTTGACAGGGGTGCGTCGCACGGACGTCACAGAAGACGCCGAAGGATCATTCCGTGCAAGTTCACTCGCACGCTCGTCATTCGTGCGCTGCAGCAGGTCGGCCAACGCCTTTTGCCGGTTCTCGGCCGAGAACTTTTCCTTGGAGAGTTCAAAGACGCGGTCGGCGATGCCCTTGTTAAACTCGTCCTGGAGCTCGTGGATCTCGCGCTGCTCCTTCTTGGCGATGCGCCGGACCATGGCAATGTAGGGACCAAAGCCTTCCGGGTCGATGTAGAGCCCCATGGCTTCGGCGCTCGGCTGGCGGCGCTGCTGCGCGATAAACTGCTTGAACTGCTCGCGATCAATTCGCTGCGGCGGGGGCGGTCGATGGCTCTGATTCTGAATACTCGGCGCAAACGCGTCGTGACCGACAAGCTGTTCAAACTGGCGAAATGCCGTCAGCACGTCCATGGTCGTGAGTCGGTAGAGAACCGACGGCGCGTGGTAGAGCGACTGCACGGCGTCTGTGTGGAGAAACGAGTTACCAATGCCGAGTTCCGCGAAATGGCGGATCCCTTCGTGCTGGAGGAAAGCCGCGTGACACTCAAACAGCGTGTGGAGACGACGCGCGTGGCGGTAGCACGTCACAAAGCTCCACACGCGCTCGTGCTGCGACTGCAGCGCACGCAGCGCCACGGGGAGCTGGGGGCGATAGGCCGCGCAGAGTGTCTCGTAGGCCGCGGTGCCTACAGCACATCGCCAGACAGTATTAGTAGAAGCAAGAAACAATAAACACGGAGAGAAGATCCGTACCAAACTGGGCACAAATGGCCTGGATGGCGTCGCGCACGTTGAGCGCGTTGGGCGGCGCCGTCATGTCGGAGCGACTCGTGCGGAGCGAGTGTACGAACGACGCGACGTCGCGCTCGAGCGCTGCAGTGGCGGGGGACGGAGGAGCAGGAGGAGAGTACGGGAGAGGCGGCGCGAGATGAGGACGTGGCGGAGCCATTCCGAAGCCTCCGGACGGCGGACCCCCGTGGGGCGGTAGCGCAGGAGACGGCGCAGCATAAGGGTTGTGTGTCGCGTGGCGCGGACCTGCGTGGAACCCGCGAGGAGGAGGAGGACCGCGCGGCGCGCCGCGGCCGCTCTGGTGGCGGGCCATTCTTCCTGCGTTGGTTGGTTGAGAAAGCCGAAATGACCAAAAGTTAACTTTTCGGGTCGTGGGAAAAGTTAACCGTTACAAAATTATCTAAAGTGCAGATTATATTTACATTCATAGACGATGCATGTTGAAGTCTCAGTCCCGCAGGAGCTGGGCGTGGTGGAACGCGCAGAACTCGCCGTTGGTCGCTGCACGACCACAGTCCACGCGGCAGCACTTCTTCTCTGTCAGTGTACGAACGCTTAGGTTAAAATACGAGAGAGAGAGCGAGCGTGGGGGCTTCAGGGGACATACCGCCGCCGTGGGTCCAGCAGAGACCGTGGCGCTTGGGCGGCTGCGTGCACCAGCCGACGCGGCAGGTCAGAGAAGAAAGCTCTGGCAGTCGGTGCGTTGTCTCGGGCGCTTCAAGTGGAACCGAAAGCGGTGGAAGTTGCGGGAGGTGGAGCGGACTCGTGTCAGTGCGAGTGCTTACGGTGGGCGACCGCTCGACGCTTCGCTCGGCGCGGCTGATCTTCTCATCACGCTGGTCTCGAGTCATAGGTGACCGACGCGTCTCCACACCACCGGCTCGCATCTCTGGACTCGTGAAGACGGGTAGAATGGGCACTGCTAGTGGCGGAAGAAACGCCGTCGCCTCGCCGCTGCTATTCGTACTGACCGCACTGGGCCGCGCGTACGGCGCGTGGCGGTGCAGTGGCTGTGTCGTCGGCGTGCGCTGCCGCGGCGTATCGATGCTGTTGTGGTCGTGGCGTAGGGATGTCTCGATCGTTTCGTTAAACCGACACAGGTCGGACGTTCCTTCCGCTGTCTGAGCCACCACGTGAGCAGCCGACGCCGCCGAGGGCCGCGTGGGCGTCACCACCACGGCCGCGACTCTCTCGCCATGCGCACCCCCACTAGCGCTCGCTTTCTGGGACGCTGTTGGATCATCAAATACACCAAAATTGGTCCCCAAGGGTCACGAGTCCGACGCTGAGAAAGGGGCTCGTACCAATGAGCTGCTGCTTTTTCTGCTGGCGCGCGAGCCGCCACTGGCGGAGGCTCTCGGGCGTGTAGAGCGTCACGCCGCCGTGGGGCGTCGTGCGCTCGTAGGGCGGCGGCGGGCGGTCCATTTCGGTTTTGAGGGCGCCGATCGAGTCGGTCGTGTCGCGCGTGGAACACCGCCGTCGCCCGCGTTGGGCACCGCGCGACAAAAATGTTCCATCCGTCGCCTCAGACGTCTCACTTGCACGTGAAGAGCTCCTCTTACCCTGTAAATTGATTACCCGTACATAAGCTTTCACCCTAGACGAGTCAGTGCTATTGTTAAAACCTTCAGATCTAAATAGATAAATGCAATCACTAAACGGAAAAAGCTCCGTTTAATCAACGCATTTAACAATGTTCTTTCAAAGTCACGGTAGACTGCGGGCTGGCGGCATGAGACGGCTGGTCTCCGTCTCTCTTTTGCCACAGCGTACGCGCGACGTGTCGGTTCAACTCGTCGATTTTGTTTCATGCATGTTCTCTAGTTGTTGGCGTTGGCCTCGTCGTTGGCCGCGGCCGTCTTGACTTCCTGGTAGGCCCACTTGATCCACGGCATTAGCGCCTCCAAATCTTTCGTCTCGACGGTCGCGCCACACCAGAGGCGAATGCCGGGCGGCGCGTCACGGTACGAGTTGATGTCATAAGCGACTTGCTCACACTCGAGCATTTTCGTGAGCTGCTTGACTTGGTCCTTACTAAGGTCGGGGAACTGGAGACACACGGACGTGTTCGAGCGGATCTCTTTACTGGCCGCAAGGAACTTGATCCAGCGCGCATTGTCGGCCACAAACTCTTCGACGACCTTGAGGTTCCGCTGCGAGATCTCCATGAGCCCGTCGAGGCCGCCGACACTCTCGGCCCAGCGGAGAGCGTCGAGATAGTCTTCAATCACGAGCATGGACGGTGTGTTGATGGTCGAGCCTTCGAAAATGCCACTTTGGAGTTTCCCCGTCTTGGCGTTCGTGAGACGGAAAATCTTAGGTAGCGCACGCTGAGGCACAAACGACTCGAGCCGCTGGACGGCACGTGGACTCAGAATCAGCACACCATGCCCGCCCTCGCCGCCCAGGACTTTTTGGAAGCTGAACGTGCAGACGTCGATCTTGGGCCACGGAATGTCCATGGCAAAGGCCGCCGACGTCGCGTCGTTAAACACGAGCCCCGTGCGGTCGTCGGCGATCCAGTCGCAGTTGGGCACGCGCACGCCGCTGGTCGTGCCATTGAACGTGAAGAGAATGTCGTGGTCTTTGTTCGTCTTGGTGAGATCCGGGATCTCGCCAAACGGTGCGCTGAGTTCCGCCACGTTCTCGAGCTGCAGTTCCGTGGTCGCGTCCTTGAACCACTGCTTGCCAAACGTCTCCCAGTAACAAATGTCCACGGGACGCTCGCCCAGCATGGTCCACATGGCCATCTCGAACGCGCCCGTGTCCGAGGCTGGTACGATACCCAAGAGGTAATCGTCCGGAAGGCCCAGCACGCGCTTGGAGCGAATGATGGACTCTTCCAAGAGCCCCTTGCCAAGGACCGATCGATGGCTGCGACCAAGACACACGTCCGAGAGCTTCGAGAGCGCGTACCCGGGCCGCTTCTTGCACGGACCCGAGCCAAAGTTGGGCGACGCCGGCTTACGCTCGGGCTTCTTGTGGTGGACCACGAGGCTCGCGTCCCCACTGTCCGTCGTGCTCGCGGTGCTGCTATCCGACTGAAGAAAGCTCTTCCAGTGGGACCCACTGGTCGTCGTATTGAGCTCAAGTAGATTGATGCGGCTAATGTTGGTCACTTTGCCCAGCGCCTCGAGCTCGTCGACGACGTGGTCCGGGATCGGGTCGTCCACGTTGAGCACGCCGACGGCCGAGCCGCCCAGGGTCTCTCTCGCGAGGCCAAAGCAGCCAATGTTGATCTCGTTCTTGGCCAGTACCGACGTCACGGCGCCGAGCACGCCCGGCTCGTCCGTGTTGTGGAACATGAGCATGGAGCCGCTCGGGATGGCGTCCATCGTGAGGTCGTTGAGCCCCACGAGGCGCAGCTGCGACTTGCCAAAGACCGTGCCGGCGATCTTCGTGCTCTTTCCGTGCTCGGTCTCAAACACGACCGTGAGCAAGTTGGCATAGCTGCTTCCGCTGCTGGCTTCGTCGTGCTTGTGCTCGACGCATTCGATGCCCATGTGGTCGGCCAGCATCTTGGCGTTGGCAAACGTGACTTCTTCTTCGAGCATGTGCGACAAGAGCCCCTTGAGCACGCCACTCACGAGCTGGCCCGAGAGCTCGTCCGACGTCAGCTTGCGTCCTTCCGAGATCACGAGCACGCGCTTGAGGCGGCTCTCGTCCAGGAGCTGGGCCTGGAGACTGCCCAACTTCTCGGCGAGCGAGAGAAACGGCACGTGTTCCTCGCGGCGGCCGAAATCGATATTCGGCGCGTTGATCACGCCCTTGAACGACTTGCCCGCCAACGCGTCATGGAGTTTGTGGGCCACGTCCCGTGCCACGCGCTGCTGCGCGTCGTGAGTGAGCGCGCCGATGTGGAGCGTCGCGATCACGTTGGCGTGCGTGAGCAGCTTTGCCCAGACGTCCGTGACGGGCGACGGCGGCACAATGTCGAACGCGACGCCCGCGACCTTGTTCTTCTCGACCGCGTCGAGCAGCGCGTGGTGGTCAATGAGGCCGGCGCGCGCGCCATTGATAATGCGCACGCCGTCTTTACACAGCGCCAGTCGGTCGGCGTTGACCAGCTCTTTCGTGGTCGCATTCAGCGGCACGTGGAGCGACAGGTAGTCGCTCCGTGCAAAGAGCTCCTGGAGTGACACGGGCTCAATGCCGTTGGCCCACGCTGTCGTGTCCGACAGAATGGGATCATAGCCAATGACGTGCATGCCAAAGGCATTGCAGCGCGTCGCGACCTCGCGTCCAATACGGCCCAGTCCGATTATGCCAATGGTCTTGTCGTGGATCTCCGAGACGCGCTGGGGCTCGACATCACTTGCCATTGGCGACAGCTTGGACACGGACGCGATGAGCCCCATGGTGAGCTCAGCGGCCGAAAGCGTGTTGCCGCTCGGCGCATTGAGCACGAGCACGCCCTGCTTCGTGGCCGAGACCACGTCGATGTTGTCGACGCCCGTGCCAGCGCGCGCGATCAGCTGGAGCCTGGGGGAGGCGGCGTCCAGGACGGCGCGGTCGACACGCGAGCCCGAGCGCACGACCAGCGCGTCGTACTGCGGGATCTCACGCACGAGCGTGGCGTGGTCCATTGCGGCGTCCACGGCCGTGACCTCGTGGCCAGCCGCGCGGAGGATCTGCGGGCAGACGGGGTCGATCGGGTCGCTGCACAGCACGCGCGCCATGGCGAGCGGAGCGGCTTGCGCGTGGAGGCCGCGGCGCGACGAGGAGGAGATGGAGGAGAGAGCGGCGCGCGATCGAGCGGTGAGCGCTCGGCGCAGCATCGCAGAGGAGCGGGGGTGACTGGCGGAGGAGGGGACGGCGAGGACCTCTCGGCGCAAGCTCAAGTCTGAAGATGAGAGGTGGTGGTGCCGACGGATCTCTCCACGAGAATGCTGGTGGTGGGTGACATTGCACAAGCAGCAGTGCAAACACATACCGGTGGGAATACCGGTAATTGAGGAAACCGGTATGGACAGGTCTCGAAACGGTGAAAAACGTTTTTCTCACTCGGTTTGATAATGATGGGTTATCTGAGTGGGGTTGGGGGTTTTAAGTGCGAGAGTCCTTTTTGTGAGGGGACCCAGGTCCCCAAGATTTAGGGACCCACCGTAGATATGCAATTTCTACCGACACCATGGTAGGAGAGCTCATAGACATAAACACATGAACAAAATTACAGATGTGTGCTGTGCAATATGTAGAGTAGATCACTCTATATCTATCTGCATCTTGGTGGCGCCACTGGCGGCGGCGACGACGCAGCATTTACAGGAGTTCCAGCAATACGAAATGTGCAACAACCTCTCTCACTTCATGTAATAGCCAATAAAGCACGTTCTAGCTTCACATAAATCGATTATCAAAAGGGACCTGAGGGGACTCCCTGTTTGAATTTCGAGCCAAAAAAAGGGACCTGTGAGGGACGAGATAGTGGCCCGACCTCCTATAATCGTTTTTCACTGCAGCATCCAAAATACTTATACTGGTATTAACATTTTCCACGACTATTAGGCTTTTCCATTCAAGAGAGGACCGTCGATGCTGTCTGAATCCATTGCAATGTGACTGCGCAGCCATATTGCAAGCAAACTCCATGCGCTAATGTGTATGCGACTTCCTAATCAAGGCTCCACGCTGCGAGCCAAGGCACAGTGAAGGAGACTTAGACACTAGAATACTTCGAGGTATTGTGGAATATGTCTCATCGGCGCCGACGAGCTTAGCCCACCGCTTGATCGCCACTCCGATGGGTCTTTTCGTGGTAACTTGGAGAATGCTAGCGATTCTACTAGCTGACAAGAGCTGAGCAAGATGAGCAATGTCGCTACCCACCATACCGTCGCGAAATGTGACGAGCGTGTGCTGGCGGCGGTAGAGTCCTCGTAAGAGGAGCAACACGACGAGCAGAGTTAACTCCTGACCAACGCGCTGGCTGGGCTGGACGGCGCGTTCGCTCCGTACGCGCCGCTCATGCGCTGGCGATTCGCATCCGCAAAACGAGGCAGCGACGCCGTGGCGACTACCTGAAGAAAGTGCTGCCGCACGTCGAGAGCACGATTGTTTTGCAGCCGTGCCGATGCCGCCAGACGGACGCGGCCCAAATCTTGCGGGGCAGTCGTACTTCCGTGCGTTAACGGCTACTACAGTGAGAATCGAATGATTGGGAGATTGAACGAGAACGAGCAAGAGGCACTGCCACGAGTGCGGTATTAGAACGCATAGCAATCGGAAGGATGTTGCGTGGGGGGCCATGTCGTGGATCGCACTGAAGAAGTGGTGCAATTGGCGACGGTGTACCCGGCACAGAGAGTGAACGCGGAAGAATCTATAGCGCCCGAAAACGGAACTGGGCCAGATTTTCTGTGACCAAAAGTACTGTAAATCACCGACTGTTCTGATTATTGAGCATGCACTGGACACGCGACAGGGCAAGACAAGGAAAAACATCCTTTCGTGTAGCCGAAGACCCATCTCTTGGATCTGCCAAGGATTCTCGAATCCCATCCTACTGTATCAGGCATTTGCGGATCTGGCCGTCGAATGGCCAGTTTCGGATCGGACATGGCAGGTTTAGTTCAGTACTTGAAGTTTCTGTGGAAGTTTAATACTGCGCTGGCATCGAGCACAATGAAATTTGCCGATTCTTTCGGATTGGTCGGTGCCAACCGGCCCAAACTTCCTCGATGTGGGGAGCTTTCTCTTCGGGTCGCCACCGCAGTAATAATACTGACTGATTAGAGATACTAGTACCCCGCAAAAGCCTCCTTCTTCATCGCGATACGCGAAGATCCTGTCAACCTTATGCAGCCGGCAACTTGATAACAAATACGGAAGTGGCGACAGCTGCAGCTGCACGAGAGATGTGAGCGCGGCAGCTCGTCATGGTCCATGGCCACGAATGTTTCCGTTCAGTGAGAATGGTGATTATGTTCTGCCACTATGGCAACGTTGCTCCGAAATTCCTCCGTGGACTCCAGCTTTTGGAGTTCATGGAGGATCTGTGTTATAGTAAACTGCACCGGGTGAGGAACAAATAAAGCTGGGGTTGTACACAGCCAGGAGCAATGGACCGTTCGATGGGAACGATCACGACCAGAACTATTGAGCACAGCTTCCTCACTCTCTTGCATGCGATGGCATGATACTTACTCTCTGTTGCAAGCCTAAGACCGTTGAAATGGGCACTCTTACTCTACTTCAAGGGCATATGTCGAGAGAAATGACGACGTGAGTCGAGTCGCGAAGCAGTGGATCTCGAGATAATTACTACCTACGTGTATGGTAGTAATTATCGCGAGCTTGGGCTTGCTTGGTGCATTCGGATTTGGAAAACCCCAGTGAATAATGAATACATAGACAGGCTAATATCGACGCGCGAGCACGCAATGCTGTGCGCATAAAACGGAATGATCGTTTTAGGAGTGATCCTATAAACACCCGTTTGACCAATCAGTGCCATCCGACCGATTCACCGGAATGCAGAGTTGACGACACACAAACTGAATCTATTAGCACCGTGTGACGCACGATGCGGAGCGTCGCTTTTCGACAAGCAGTGCAGACGCAACGCGGCCTGCGATTCACTCGTCCATCACGGAAAAGCGACTTAGCCGGCAGCCACCGTTAGTCACGCTACCGTACCTACAATTGCGATTAGATAATAACGACCGAATCGTGCGATATTATACATCGACGTCCAGCGCAAGATCGCGCTGCCGTTTCTGCTTGGCAGATACAATGCTGTGGCGCCATGTTTTGATCTGCTATTTCATGGGTAGCCGATTCAATCCGGTTGGAGAGGTCCTCTAGTATACCAGTCGGGGTTCTTCGCAAGCGAAGTGACGAGAGATCCAAAACGATGGGAATTTCGTCTGCACGAAAGGATGGGATTCGTGATTGCAAACCGCTATACAATGCTGTAGTGCTGTTTTACAGCTTCACAACGGTTTTTTAGGATGGGCGTCGCGCTGTCTATAAAATATGCCTCACTGGTTGTGGTATCGTACAGACAGGATTTCAAGCCACGAGACCAGGAGATTATATGGCCATCATAATAATGACAAGGACATATTGTGCGACATGTATCTCTCCCTGCAAAAAAATAAACCACGTGACAGTATCAATGAAACCGTCCAAGTGTCCTCACTTGGTTTTGCTAATACTGCAGTGCGTCGAATGGACCTGCCACACTGGGCGTCCGGAGAACTCCGAAGAGATCAGAAAAGGTGGCTCGGAACGATCGTCAGCCGAGTTTGCTTACTCAACTTGATGGGGTTCTCCCAAGGTGACGAGAGAGACATTTTCCGATGAGAATCGTTCCGATGATGGCGACACAACGAAGTGAACGTGTCGTCCACCAGTCACGGCGGATGCTTCATCGCTGCGTCGTGACACTACGGACGCACAATGCAGCGGAAAGATTGTTTAGAGTGCGGATATCACGGGTCTTCCATCGTGCGTCGCTGCCCGAGCCTTCCCGCCACCAGTGGTCTCGCGTGTTGACCGCCACGACGCCACACCGGTCGTCGACGGGTGTGGCACTTGATCATAGAGGCAAAATGACGCGTTGCGATTCGCACACTCAATGAAGGTCTCGCACGCTCTCTGCATACAGTATCCCTGCTGAACTCAAGTTGCGAGAGAGTGCGGTGGACGCACGCCACTGTGGGACCACCTAAACAGCACTGCCGGTTAATGTTTATAATAACATTGGAAAGACACAATTTTGGGACAGTATTCGCTAAATTTAGAATAACCCACGAAAACACAACCCCGGTGGAAAATGATTAAATTTTTCTTTAACTAATTGATAATATATGTTCTATATTTTGATTACCTGTTTAAACTATTCAGTTGGGTATTTTGTTTAGGACGGGATTTACTGTACTGAATTACGTCAATCAAGAGATGTTCTTGGAAGACCGTCTTTTACGCCCGGCACTACACCAACGGCGTGACACACGCCATGAGAGTGATGTTCACTGACCATGCAATCGAACGGCAACTGCCATCGCGACCACGCGAGGAGAAGT
The DNA here is from genome assembly GCA_023337755.1 of Pythium aristosporum. NCBI lineage: Eukaryota > Oomycota > Peronosporomycetes > Pythiales > Pythiaceae > Pythium > Pythium aristosporum. The sequence goes on from JAADXL010000215.1 coordinate 31,975, forward strand.
CACCGACCGGTGGGGTGTCCACACGACAATGCGGTGGCGCGGTCAGCGAGAGTACTCTTGTGTATATCGTATTATATCTATATAATATATATGTATATATGCGTACCCAAAAGTTCACTGCGGAACGGACGGCGCGACGATCAGGCTGCTTTGCATCAGTTGCGCATCATCTCAATTCCATGGATGCCAAGAGCTCCTCCACATCCGTAGCGGGCACGTCAGCGCCGACACGGGACGCTCGGCACTGTACGCATCTTCCTCAGCCAACGCAGCAGCAGCATCGCATCGTCCTGGAGAAGAAAGCGCTCTCCACGATTCTCGGGCAAGGGTTGTGTGAATTTTGTTGGCGGTGGATTATACTGTGTGCGTTCTCTTCTATACACGTTTTTTTTCTACACTCTCGTATTTTTTTTCTTTTCATGTTGATCATGTTTTGCGGTTCTCGAGCAATCCCCGAACCGGATACTGGACGTTGCACTTGAAGGGGTGTGTGCTCACGTTCCGGAAGGGGCGTGAGGCGTGCAACGCCGGGCCACATTGATGTCGCAGTTGTGAATCCTCCCAAGATAACTGCAGGAGAGTTGAATGGTGGCCTGTCTCCCCGCACGCTCCCTGGCAGAAAACTGAATGGCCCATCCCCCCGCACCACCTCACTGCAAAATAAAACCGACCGCGGGCTTTTTCAAGTCGCGATAGTTCGGCACGCGTGTGCTGGCTTTCTTTTCTTTCGTTCGCTCGCTCAATGGGGTCAGGTGAAAAAAAAGTGGGGCCGTCAGGGCTGTGGGTCCGCCCCGCAGTCGTCCGCTCCACTGATGCTCGGCGCGCATGGGAGGCTCCGCTTCATCTGCTCGGTTCCCCAGCCGGGGTGCTCCTCTTTCCCGAAACCTTCATTTTGAGAATTTCGTTCGCCCCCCGCATTACTCGCGTGCCATCCGGAAGCGCGTCTAGTGACTGTGGTTCAAGCGGCGGTCATTCTCATCTCCTCGTCTTCTCTCTCGTATCCGCGAGATTGAAGCGAGACTACAGCGTCAAGCTGTCCTAGCCTCCACCGCTCCGCCCTCTCCTCTTTACTTGGCCCCTCGTGGTCATTTACCTCAGCCTCTCCCAACGCGAGTTCAGCCCTCCGTCCTTCCCGCCCCATAAGCGACCACCCTCCTCTCCGCCTTCGTTTTCCTCTGTAACCTCGGTTTCTTCGTCTGTGCGCTCGTCGTGTCTCCTCTTTCCAGCCGAGCCGACCCACCCGACGTCCTAACCGCAACTACCTAAACGAACGGAGCTTCATGTCTGCGAGTGGCTCCTTATCCCTACTTCCCACTGGAGGCACGAACTCCTTTACTACTCCCAATCCTCTTCCGAGTCTCGGGTCCTTCCGCTCTCCGCCGCGGTCGCGCGCGTCCTCTTCGTCCCCTTCGTCGTGCTCCTCCGACGACGACGACCGTGACCAAGACGACCAAGTCGACCATCGCTACCGCTACCCGACAATCCACGTCTCGCACCTCACCAAGATTATCGACGCGAGCCTCGTGCTGAAAGGCATGGCCAGCAGTGACGATGAGCAAAAGCACGCGGCTCCTCCGTCGCAGTCGTCGCCTGGCCGTCTCCCACGCCTGGGACTGTCGCCGCTAAAGCCTGACCGTAGTGCCAATAACTCGCCGAGCCCCGGCACGGCCACGGCCACGAGCATTGCCGCCATGAGCCTCAGCTACATTATCAACGACGACAACTCGGAAAACATGCCAGTGAACTACCGCAAGTCCAAGTCGCCGCTCATCGGGTCGATCGAAGACCCGAAAGTCCAGCAGCAGATGCCCAAGCTGCCCAAGATCGGCGACCGGCTCCAGCAGATTGATTCGGCCACGACCGTGCCTATGACCTCATCGGTTGCTCCGCTCGCGACTGCCCGCTCTGCGGGCTTCGGTGTCAACTCTATTCTCAATACGGTGTGTGCCAAGCCAGACTGCTATCGCACGATCCGTGGGCCGCCGGGCTCTTTCTGCAAGTACCACAAGCAGAGCCGCTTCTGCCGCGCTGACAACTGCAACAAGAGTGCCAAGACTGGTGGCTTCTGCATCTCGCACGGCGGCGGCAAGCGCTGCTCCTTTGAGAACTGCACCAAGAGCGCCAAGCAAGGAGGGCTGTGCATTTCCCATGGCGGTGGCAAGCGCTGTAGCGAGAGTGGGTGCACCAAGTCGGCGCTTGTCGGCGGCTACTGCTCGGCCCATGGCGGCGGCCGCAAGTGCAAGACGAGCGACTGCTCCAAGACGGCCTTGCTCGGCGGCTACTGCATCGCCCACGGCGGCGGCAAGCGTTGCCAGGTCGATGGCTGCGCCAAGAGCGCCGTCGGCGGCCACCTGTGCGTCTCGCACGGCGGCGGGAAGCGCTGCCAGGCCGATGGCTGCAACAAGGGCGCCGTCCGCAACGGCGTCTGCATCCGCCACGGCGCCAAGCGCGACGGCACGACGTCGTCCAACGCCAGCGGCAGCAGCCCGAACCCGAGCCCCCTCAAGGCCGAGCGCTCCCATGCGTCGTTCTCGCCGTAAGAAGGCGAGGACCCTCAGTTTTGCCTGCACGTACTGAAGTTGGTGCATTTGCGCCTTTCTGGATTTTGAGAAACAAACAAATTTACTCCTAGAATGGAATATAGACATCTACAAATCGTCAAATATGGATCACAACACTCGAAGTGGGGGCAACCCCTTTGCTTCAAGTGTACCAGAATTGCTGCTGTGCTCAGGAAGAATGCTTTTCCTTTCCTTTCAGTCGCTCTATTTAACAGACTCCCAGTGACTACGTAGTACCGGAGTACAGTGCAACCCAGGACTACTAGGCAGTGCAACCCAGGTCGACTGCACAGTGCAACCTACTGCAGTAGACAGTGCAACCCAGGACTGTGCAGTAGTTTCTGGACGATAAGCCCACATCTGGTCACTCACTTCACCAAGGAAATCTTTTATTTGTTGATTCAGTACCTTTTCCGACAAACGTCATATCCCCCCTGTCGTTCACTTGTGGAAGACAAAGCGGCGGAGCCCCAACCACAACTGACGCGAGAGGAACTGCCGATCATCAACGATTGACCCAGTACCAACACCACTGGTCCTGAGAAACTTTCTCGCTTCGCTTGGGTTCCAAGAGCTCTCGTTCACGCGCACGGTCGTGTTGTCCAGTTGTGGCATCACCCGTCTCCGCCGTTAACAAGAGCGAGAGCACGATACCACGCACGCGCGTGCGTCGCATGGGCATTTGTAGGATATCGTTCTCCCCCGCTCCGTCCTCCTCTCGCTCGTCCTCTCGTCCTCTCGTCCTCTCGTCCTCTCGGCGCTGCGTATTGCGGTCTTGTCCTCCTCCTCCTCTGCGGGAAACCAAAACCTCTCCTCCGTTTGCTCCTCCCACTTCAACATGACACCTTCCCCTTTTCCACCCTCCGCCGCAATGTCACGTCTGCCGCATGATCGTCATGTTCAAGTTTTTTTTCGGCTCCCAGAAGACGTCAAGACGTTTCGACGTGTCGACAATTGGACGTGGGGTTACAGTTCTGGATTACGACATGTAACCCATCGACGGGGACGGGGGTTACACACCGTAGCGTCGGATGCGCACCTGGATATCCTGGCGGCAAGTCGGGCATTGCGAAACCATGGCCGCGCACTGGCCGCACGTCTCGTGGCCGCACTGGAAGACCGTGTCCTTGGTGCGGTCCTCGCAGATGCAGCACAGCAGCGACTCTTGCAGCCGCGACAGCTCCATCTCGGCCATGGACTCCTGTCGCGCCATTAAGCCACTGGGTCGCCCACCCGAGGCAACAGCTCCGAACATGGCTCCATCGCCAGCAGGCGGTGCAGACGGCGCGCTGCCATACGGTGTGGATGCCGTGTCAACTGGACGTCCTTGAAACGCCGACTCGTCCACGGCCGGTCGTGGCGCCGGCGCGAGCGAATAGTTGGAGCCACAGTTGTTGGTGCTGGAGTTGGGGTTCACGGCGATTGGGAAGGCGTCGCCATGGCCGACTGGGTACGCAGGTAAGATCGCGGTGGGTGCCGGGAAGACCATGACCTCGGGTACGTTCGGAGCAAACTGGTACGGCCCCTTGTTGAGGTACCCAAGCTGCTTGATGGTCTTGTATTGCTCGGGCACTTCCATGAGCGCGTGCAGCGCAAACTGCGCGAGCTTGTGAGACCGCGACGTCGCCTGGCTCGCAAGTTTCTATGAGCGAATCAATCAACAGTCAGATTCTCCTCCATCCATGAATGATCAAGACGGTAAACGTACGTGGAACTCGACGAACTGGAAATTGTCAAACTTGCGGTTCACGAGGTAGTTGTCAAAGTAGATCATGGACTCCCACGGACCATCGCCGACACCGACCATGACGATGCTCAATGGGAAGTTGCTGGCGTACGTGATCGCGTCAATCGTCTCCTTTTCGTTCTTACTCACGGCGTGCGGTGGGATGTCCACGGAGCGTGTGACTTGACCGTCGGCAATGATCACGAGGATATGGTACTGGCCAGTCTGGTTGACGATATTGACGGCCTGGTTAATAAGCGGCGCAAATGACGTCGGCCCGGCCATCACGACGTTGGGCACAATGTCGCGGTATCGCCAGCGGATCGTTTCGAACGGGAATCCGGACTGCGCCGTAGCGTCTTGGGCAAATGTGAAGACGCTATTGTCGGCCGTGATATCGTCGCCGAAACCAAACACGGGGATGCAGTTGTCATCGTCAAAGTCGCGCAGCGAGAGCCCAATGCTTTCGAGTACGTCCTCGTACGGGTTGGGAAAGTTCACGTCGTCCGTGTTATGGAGTGAGCGCCCACCAAACGTGCGCTTGCCGCTCCACTCGTTCGACTTGGTAACTATATGGGATTAAAAGCGGGTCAGGAGATATGTAGCCATGTTCATGAGTCTCTGGTTGTCTGTTTGACTTACAGTCCATGCCGATGATAAGGTTGCAGCTCTCGAGGCCGTTGCGGCGCAGTGCTGTGGAGGAGGTACACAGACAGAACTCGTTAGCATGCTCGTATCACCAGTGGGCGATTCAGAACTCTCTCTATGCGAGTGTTTCCTACCTTGCGTGACTTGATCAACCGACGTGAAGTCGTCCGTGATCATCGACGGACGAGAGGGCGGAGTCCGCTGTGGACCAGTGTACGTGCGCGTCTCACGGCGCTCGCGGCGTTGCGGGGTGCTAGAAGAGCTGCCCATGCTTGCAGAAGGTTCGTGTCCGTCCGAAGGAGAGAAATACGGGAGCGCACACTGCGCTTGTGTGGAAGAATCTGAAATAATGGGTTGACGCGAGCGCGAGGGTCGCGCCTGGCGAAGAATTGCGGGCCAGACAAAGGGAATTTCCGCCCACCCAAAAGGGGAGAAAAGTCGAAGAGCTCCGAGAATGTGTGTAGATGACAATCATCAACCGCTTTATCAAAACAAGGTATAATTAGGCTGAAAATGACCCTTCATCATCCTAATTTATACCGTATTTTGAATCACTGATTCAAGACTTCACCGTCCTCTGAGTATCTAGTTGAGTCCCTCCCACCCACACCCAGAATCCACTTTGAACCCATATAAATTTATTTAACTCATTGCAGTAAGATGTGGCTTTCGAAACTCAACTGATTCACTAGAATAAGACCCGCACAGAAGCGTTCATCAGACCAGCAACCCGTGGCGCTGGTCTCCTGGCTCTGGAAACGGACGCGGCGACGGAGGGGCTCGCACGCGTTCCTCAAAGACCTTATCCGACTGGACTTGGCGGCGGATCGACGCCTCCGCCTCAAGCTGCTTCTGTAGCAGCCGCTTGCGCTCGTGGCGCGCGTGGCGCGCCTGCTGCATGTCAAAGACTTCAATGCCAATGAGACTGAACTCACAAACGAGCAGGATGAGCGCGACACGGAACTTGGGGCCGTCGATCACGTCGAGCTTGAGCACGAACTTGAAGATCACGGCGTAGACCACAGCCATGACGATCGTCGCGAGCAGCAGGTTGTACTTGTAGTTACGCGCCTTGCGGAGGCGCTTGATGCGCCAGCAAAAGAGGAACTTGCCAAAGTAGACGATGAACCACGCGCACGCGAGCGGCGTTGGGTAGAAGGCGTAGATCCACTGGAGCATGCGCGCGTTCTCCTCCATTTGCGCGTTCGTGAGATGGAGCTTTTGCGTGATGTAGTCGGACGCAAACGCTGTGCCGGCCCCCACCGTGAAGAACGACGCGACTAGCGCAAAGGTGGCGAAAATCGTGAGCGACGCGTAGACGTAGCGGTAGAAGCGCTTCTTGTGGATAAAGCCCCAGTAGCCGTCCGACACGGACAGCATGCGCGAGATCTCGCGCGGCTTGCCCATGGTTCAAGTACAGTAGTAATACTCGCCCGAGCCGGTAGTAATACTAGTGCGTGCGCGCAGGAACAGGAGTGAGTACTTCTGCCGGCGCCGACCGGGTCGCGGGCTCTTCTCCAAACCGTGCTTTAGCGCGACGCGGCGCGAATCCCCGCACGTGTCGATGGGTTCGCGTCCTTCGTCCTGAATGGGGAGGCACCGTGCTGAGCAGAAGCATCCCCTTTCTACGGAATGGTTACACATGCACACTGAATGTTTGTAGAGAGTTCTGGACCCAAACTGGAGCCGCTCATTTCGTACTTAGTCGGAAAATATGGCATGATTTCTTTTGTCACAGTCCAAAAACGCCAACGGTGCAACGACGCCAATGCCCAACGTTGGGAATCCAACACTATGAACACCAATATGCACATGTACGCGGCCTCTCGGCCCGCGGGTGCGTTCGCGACGCCCACGTCGCTGGCCATGAGCAAGCACACGGAGCTCCAGTACCTCAAAGACCAGATCTCCAAGCTCGAAGAGACCATCACGACGCAGTCGCTCAAGATGCTGGTCGTCTGTGGGCTCGAACTCTACCTCTCGCAGGCGCTCGTGCTGTCGCTCTTTGAGTGCGTCGACGCGAACAAGCGCGACGCGCAGGAGCTCAAGTACATGGCGCGCATGGCCTGGATCCCGCTGCTCTGGGGCATCGTGCTGGCCGTTGGGCACCGCATCGCGCCGTCCATCGCGCCGGCGCCCGAGAACTTGGATCGCAACCTCCGAAACGCCAAGCTGCTCACGTGGGTGTACACGCTGGCGTTTCTGATTTGGGACAAGGATATGGCGATCAAGAGAGGGCCGGCACTGCAGGTCGCGGCCATGTTCTCCGTGTGCGATTTGGCGCGGTATGAGATGGAGGTTGCGCAGCTCATTGAGGACGAGGAGGACGAACTGGACGCCGACAACCAGGTCGCGGAATTGGCGGACGCGGTGGGGGTGGCCGGACAGGCGAATGCCGAGCAAGACGCGCTCAAGCACTTGCGGCAGTCGGTTGCCAATCAGCAGGGGAGCAGAGAGGGAGAGGCGAGGAGGGAGAACCGCCTGGATGGTGGCCAGGCGAGTCGGCCAGGCAATAGCGTCGGTAGCTATCACCAGTACATGGGCGTGACACCTGTGCGCCATGATGGCAATGGCAATGGCAGCCACCCGCAGGCGTTCTAGGGTAAAATGCAAGCGAGATTTATGCCTTTTCACTCCCCTTCAGCGCGCGGTCAGTCTGTAAACGACCGGTGGCTGCATTCGAGGACATCAAGTTCACCCAGAATGCGATACATGCGCTTAAACCGTTGGGACGACGATGGACTGAGCACGCTGCGGAAGACGCCAAGTGTCCATTCTCGGAGCCGGTAGTGACGGTGGCAAGGCCTATGCATGCTGGAGCTGTGAATATTCCCATGATTGGTGAAAATCAAGATGGCAGGCGAAGAGTGAACCCAACTTGGGTGACCAAAGGTGAGTTCAGCACCTGAAAGTGAACCCAACTGGGGTCAATGTAACCCAAGGTGCGCGGGATGCTCGGTTCCTCTTCTCTCGATTCCCCACCTCCAGCCCATTGCTAAAGACTCCGAGAAGACTCCCAACCTCATCGCGATGGAAACTCATGGCGCCAGTAGTAACAGTACGCCTGCCGTGACTCGGAGCAAGATTTACCATGACACGAGCCTCGCCGATCTCGTGGCCGTGCTCATGGGCGGTCCCGACGACTCCAAGCGCGCGGCGGCGGCGTGGCTCTTTCGCCACGCGTACTATAAACACAATCGCGAGGCACTCGTCCAGTGCGGTGGCATCGACCGCTCTTCCATACCCTCGACACGGCCAGCGACTACTACAGTCAGCTGTACGCACTAGGCACTCTCCAGGCCATCGAGAGCGATCGCTGTGATCCACTCGACAGGGATCGCGAGACGCGTCGACGCCTGATTCGAGATCCGATGCCGTCCGACTTTGCATGTCTCTATGAAGCGATCGGAGCGTTCCATTCGGACGAGGAACGCATCGTGGCCGTGGAAATCCTGACGTGCCTGGCGGAGGCACGACCGGACGCACCGGACTTTGTCGACTTTGTGCCGCGCGTCGTGTTTCTCCTGCAAAGTCACAACGCGCGTCTCTCGGCTGCTGCTGCACTGGCCGTGGCTGTTCTCGGAGTGAACCACGCCACACGCTTTGGGGATCATGGTGCCGTGCAGGTCGTGGTCGGACTTCTGCAGAATGGTGACACGCAGCAGAAAGAGAAAGCGACCGGTGCGCTGAAGACGCTTGTGGATCGTCACGAAACCCTCCAAACGCAGGCTGTAACGGCCGGCGCCATCACGCCGCTGGTCGGACTGTTACGGGAAGGTGCAAGCGAGCAGAAGCGGATGGCCGCACTCGCATTGTATCACCTATTGGAGCGAAACCCACCTCACCAGACTGCAGTCGCCAACGCCCCCGATGCGGTGCCGACGCTTTTGGAGCTTGCCCGTGGCGGTACGGACGACTAAAAAAGAAGGGGCGCTGTACGCCATCATGGGTCTCGTGGAAGGTCACGACACGAACCGAGCCATGCTCTCGGGAGAGCGAATCGAGGCAACTATTGCTGATCTTCTCCAGTCTGCAACATACACGCGCAAATGTCGAGCGACTTTGTTTGTGTCCCACTTAGCCAAGGGCAACTCAGCAAGCCAGTCGGCATTTGCCGACGCCGGTGTGGTCACGCCCCTGCTCGCGATGCTCCGCGATGGATCAGCTCATGACCAGGCGAACGCGGTGTATGCGATCGTCAGGCTCGTTGAATACCACGATGCCAACAAGAAAGCTGTTGTCGACGCCGGTGGCATCGCGCTGCTCGTACACAGTCTGTCAAGCAACGAGGCAATCCGAAGAAAAGCAGCGACTGCGCTGGGGGCGTGGTAAACGACAACAGCCTGTACAAACTGCAGCTCTATCAGGCCGGCGCACTCGCCCCGCTCGTGGAGTTGCTCCGAAACGGCTCCGACTCGGATAAATCCCAGGTTGCGACGACGCTCGGATGCCTGGCCAAGAACAACGAGGCGTACGCGATCGAAATGGCGTCGCTGGGCGCGCTGGAGCTACTGGTGGACCACCTCAAGGCGAGTACGAACCGCAAGGACGATGAAGGCGCCGCCACTGCACTCTATGCTCTGTACCACTTCAGCATACCCGCACACAACCAGGGCACGCTGATGAAACTCGGCATTCGCGACGTGCTGAAGGCTGCCAATGAACGATTGGGCAAGGACGCGCAAGCGCGAGTGGGCCATCTGCGGCAGATCCTCAAGCTGACTGAAACATCTGCACAAGGCGGCAAGGCCAAGAGCCAGAGTGCCCAAGCGCATGGGGCCGAGAGCCAAACGCTGGGGACCCACGTCCAGCAAAAGGTACGGCAGCACGCGACAGAGAAGAAAGAGGATGGGCAGGGACACGCACACTGCAAGTCTTCCCTGGACAAGCCTCCCAAGGAGTTGTGTCAGATCATGTGATCATCGAATCACGCTTTGATTAGAAACATACTAGTAATGAAGAACGAGTTATATCTCAAACGATGATGCTGATGAAGTTAGAGTCTATTCAGTTACGTCGAGCGAACTAAGCAGCTATACACGCAAGAATATGAAGAGAGACATGTATCTCAAACGGCACAATATACACTAGATGTGGACTAATTACTGCAGCGGTCGCGTGTGCTTCCTTGTCAGTGGTCTTGCTACGGTCCTTGTCGACTCCTTTGAGTTCTTGCGTGAGCAGGTGATAGTGTTGTTGTTCACGAGCGCGCTCGACGAGACAGTCAAAGAGCACCATGTCGTTCTTCTTGACTGC
>JAADXL010000216.1:0-42122 GCA_023337755.1 Pythium aristosporum
AGTTTTGGGTGCCAGCATACATTTTGGCTGCCCAGCATATTTCGCCTATCCACCCTGTCAGAAACGATATATATTTATCTTATATTATTAGATACACCCCTTAACCCTTAAACCCTGACCCCTGTTTTGTCAAGGCCAAGGAAGGTTGAGGCTCGGTCGCTCCGCTCGCGCGGAGCACCCTCGGCTTAACCTTGGAAGCCAAGCGAGAAAGTATAAACCCTAGTCCTCGGCCTTAGGCCTGCGGAGCCAAGCGAGATCTGCCAGCCAAATCGAGCTCCGCTCGATTTGGAAGTGTTCATATTCCATATCCTACCAAATGTACTGTTAGAAGCTATTATGCTAGGCAGCAGAATCACGTCTCCCGTGAAGTCAAAATAGCGCACCCTCTCAGCACAAGTGATGGCTCCAGCGAATTTTCTCACCAAAAAGAGCGTATCTTTCCAAGGGAAACTGTTCTACTGTACTTCACACTTTCTGAAGCCTAACCCTTTTCGACCCTCGAGCCCATGAAATTAATGACCCCATCTATTTGCACAGGTAATTATGGGATGGCGGGCTCTCGATAGGCAAATTTCAGTCACTGTGCCGTTTCCCCAACAGTATCTCTGGACTGGAAGGACAGCCATGTACGCTTTCCTTCAATCAAATTAGTACTGGGATTGTGTTAAGCCCACCCTGCACACTCTAATACAGCAAATGACCAAGGTTGCATTCAATGTAGTGTCATTTCTTCTTTGCCTGCAGATCGCATCTGTGTTTCATGTCTTCTATGGAACTGTTCCTCGCCAAATATTTCTGTTCTGTGAAAATTATGTTTGGAAGGTTCTGGACATGGCGACCATAAGTACGTCAGCTCCTGTCCTTTCGGCTGTTGCGGATCTGATTGGAGCCAGCGCTATGCATGTCACGGGCCGGTTGGAAGACCAAAAAACACTCACAATTCGACTCGGACCCAGTATAGTGTATAGGAGAATGGGTGGATCAAGTTGGTGGTTGTCATGCGGAGAGGCGCAGCGCACCTGTCTGTCGTCGGCAAGGAACGACGATGGGACGCATGCAGATCGAATCCCCCGAGTTTTCGCTCGTCCCTCTTCCTTCTCTGGTGCCCCACTGAGGCGGCATCGCTGGCCACCACCCAATAACTCACGAGATTCCCATGGCCGTTGGTCCCAGTACCCTCTTTGTGAACCACTGGTTGCCAGTGCTCGCGACATACCGAGGTCCCCCACGAGTACTCAGCGCGCCTTCAGATCGATATGACTAAACTAATGACTTCGCGTATGGCGCTTTTCATGAGCACTTCCTCGCCATGCATCATTCATTGTATTACTACGTGGCGCTGAGTCGAGGCAGACTGTGCGGGTTTGTACTCCGTACCATGGCGCATTCATCTCTCGTACTTCAGTTCATCGACATCCCTTCAATTGCATCCTCCTTGTCCTTGGCCATCGCATGGGGCATGTCCATGGTGATCGGCGCCACTTGACAGCGAGAGCTCCGATCCTCACCTTCTTTATGTCGTTATTTCCCGCTTGTTCGAGCATCGCTCGACCGGCGAAATGGGACTGGGAAACACCGCTATAATACCCACATGTCGCTTCATGCACATAAAGCACACCGAATACGCGGTGCGGCGTAGATGACGACGCGGGCTGCCGCACCAGAATTCTTGTGTGGAACACGCGGGGTCGGGTTGGTCACGTTGTCGAGCCGCACAGCTGACCAACGACGGCTGCCTCACGCAGAACGGAACGTGGTCGTGAAAGAGATGGCTCTAGGTTGTGAAAGGGGAGACGACTGTCTCGCGTCCAGAAACTCGTCCTCGAGACAACTGGCTTACTGGTCCGGCGCTTCGTCTCGTTCGCCCTTTCCTATGGTTGCGCGACCATGGCCGGGTCGTTTGGTCAGCGCTGGGTCGGCCACAATCGCATCTCCAGTCGTCTCGATCGGAACGCGGCCGGGCGATGGCAAAACGACTAGCACAGGGGAAAATAAAAAATAAAATACTGAATCCACCCGGCCATGATTTGTTAAGCACCCACCTTGTCCAAAAAACCAACAGCGTGGCCCGTGAGCGTGACGCAGCCCGGACTTCGTTGGACGATTCCGTCATCATCTTCCTGGACAAAACACGAGCGTCGCCACAGAGGGACCGGACCGGACCGACCCACTTGAGCAGCTGAGGAGTTGCTTTATTTCAGTTGATTGCTTCAGAACGGCGCCGAGCCACCAGTCGATTCTCCACCCAAATGCGATGAGATGATCACTGCGGCGCGCTCGGCTTCTTCGCGTGCGTGATGGGAGACGTCTTCGTATCGCGCGTCGCCGCCAACGTCTCGACGGCGACCCATGGCGCCTTGGCCGTCGCACCTTCGAGATCGAAATTCGGTGCGCGCACGCCCACGCCCGGATGCGTACTGACCGGCACAAACGACAAATCCGTCGGCGCCTGCGTCGGGGTCCACGTGCACGGCAGCAGCGAGCCAAACACGAGGTGCTGGATCACGGGGAACTTCTTGAGCACTTCGCCATCGTACAGCTTGAGCATGCCGCCCGTGATTTTCTCCCACGACGGCAGCGCGCTGATATCGTTCAGCATCGGCGAGGTCTCGGCAAACGGCGAGCCCGACTTGACTTCCTTGATGAACTTGATCGCGTCAAAGTACAAGTACTCGTTGCAATGGTTCTCCAGGACCGTGTCGTCGTGGATCGACCCGGGCAAAAACTCGGACTGGCCTGCATGGACATTTGCAGACAAAATACTTTTCATATAGAGCACCACGATCATCGGAGTGTAGAGTGCACGCACCGATCAATTGGGCAGCGCCAAAGTAGAACGGCAAGCAGTGGTAGTCATCCAGCCCCCAGACACCATGGGATCCCGCCGGCTCGAGCATGTAAAGCTTTTGAAGGCGTCGCATGAGTGCCAAGTACGCGGTGAACACACGCAGCACTATTGCTGGGAAATCCTCCTGCTTCAAGAAGCCGATCTTGTGCAAGCAGACTGCAACGACAGGAAATGAGTCAGTCCGTAACTTCATAGTGGAAGATGCCAAGAGAGAGAGAGATCTTTAACGCACTGAGCCAGACAATAAAACTCGTCTCATGGCCCGTTCCATAGTCGATCCGGACCCGGTTGCCGAAGCTCTCGTTGAAGTACGCCATAAGCTCGACGATCGCGCCGTGGACATCCTCAGGCAATAGCTGTTCGTGGAGTGTCTTGGAGCGCTGCAGCAGTGTGGGGATACCAAGAGGTTAGAAGGTCATCATCCATCGACCCTCCTCTCCAAGTGTAACCTAGTCACGTCGCGTGTAATCAAGACCCACCTCCGTGACACGATCGTAGAATGTACGGTAGGCCTTGTTACCAAACCGCATTGGCTGCTGGATCGGCGGGATCTCGTCGATCCACGAGTTGATCTCGCTTAGCATCGCCACGGCCTTTTCCACGTTCTGCCACGAGAAGAAGCAAAAACTCGGATGAAAAACGAGCTCTCCCAGCGCTCTCCGATCGCAGAGCGGTCCATAAGGGAACCTAGAACGTACGGGGGAGACAGTGTACTCGCTAGAGATGCGCAGTCCTCGGACGCTCTCGTTGAGATGCTTGACAAACACGAGAATCATCTCATAGGGCTATCGAAAAAGGGCTCATCTCTGGGTCAAAATCTGCCGCCAAGAGCCCGCAGATCCCTCCATTTCGGCGCCGCACCTTGGAGCCGATGAAGCTCCGCAGATCGCGCTCGGCAAAGATCGCGCGCGACGGCTCTCGGAACGCGGGCGCCGCCATGGTTCTCTCTCGCTCTCGGGCCTCCAGCCTCACGTGCTTGTGGCTGTGCTTGAAGAACCGCGGAGCGACAAGGCCATGTTCCGGACGCGTTAAGTTCGCTTTTTTACGATAAGTTCGATATTCCATCCAATCAGTGCAACGGTTTCCCAATCCGTTAAGTTCGCTTGAAGCTGACTACTAGGCGCGTCGCTTTGGATCAATGGCGCGCGACCGAGCCGTAATGCTGCGGGTACTTGGCGACATGCTCCATGAGTTCGCGCTCTTGTTCCTGTGGGAAAGCACCATCACCAGTCAGTGCATTTGCACATGTGTATAGTATACTGAAAAGACCGCTGTCCTCCGTATACCTGCAGATTGGGCGGCTTCTTGTCGAGCACATCGTCAAACATGGTCTCGAGCGCCGGGAGAGGCTTCTTCTCGCCGATCGCCACCGCCTCCAGCACGGCCTCACGCGCCTTCTGACGGAGCGATTCGTCCTGCGACTCGGTGAGCCACCCTTTGCGCTATACAGTATACAGACACCGTGTGAATAGATAGTCGGAGATATATCAGTTTCCTGATCCCAAGAGCTCACCATCAAGTAGCGCTTTGTCCGGTCAATGGGGTTGAGCTCCTCGGTCCACCGGCGCATCTCCTCAGCACTACGATAGAGCGTCGAGTCGTCCGACGTCGAGTGGTGGCCCTGGCGGTACGTCATGGTCTCGAGAAGCACCGGACGGCCGTGCTCGCGGATAAACGCGCGCGCCCGCTGCGTCGCGACGTGGACGGCGACAACGTCGTTGCCGTCGACGCGCATGCTCGGGATGCCGTAGGCTTTGCCGCGTGACGCGATGCCGTCGCTGCGGAATTGCTCGTGAGTAGGTGTGCTGATCGCGTAGCCGTTGTTGCGGCAGATGAAGAGCACGGGACAGTCTTTGGTTGCGGCAAAGTTGAGACCCGCGTGGGCGTCGCCCTCGCTCGACGCGCCGTCGCCAAAGAACGCGACGGCAATGCGGTCTTCCTTCGCGAGCTTGAAGCCGTACGCTGCGCCGGCCGCCTACGGTTGCATCCGATAGTCAAGTTCAAGAGTTCTTCTCCCGGGTTCTCCATCAGGGATCAACACGTACGTGAGGCACTTGGGTCGCGAGAGGCGAGGCGAGAGTCAGGTAGTTGAGGCGCTTGGAGCCGTAGTGCATGGGCGTCTGGCGACCAAGCGTGTGGCCATCGATGTTGCTGAAGCACTGATCTACGAACTGCTGGAGCGCGTAGCCGCGCCACATGAGCACGCCCGGCTCGCGGTACTGGCCAAAGACCAGGTCCTCTGCCGATCGAGAACAAAGTACCGTTAGTAGGAGATTCCAGAACATTTGGGAGGAAAACACAGTGGCAGTGTGACGTACGCGGCGCCAGCGCTGATGCCGTGCCGAACTGGACAGCCTCCTCTCCAAACGCCGTCAGGTAAAACGACATGCGTCCTTGGCGCTGTGCGTCATACAGTACGCGATCCATCGACTGCATGAAAAGGGCAAACGCTATGAGTACCGTCGTGTCTCCTTTGGTCTCACATGCGGTGTCTCACGGACATTGAGCTGCACCATATTGGTGTAGAGCTGTATCATGAGCTCCTCGCCAAGCTCGGGGTCTTCCGCGCCATCGACGATGTCGCCGTTCTCGTCCACAACTGCGCCATCATAATCCCAGCGGTTAGATGTCTATAGCTCATTATGCCTCCTCGCTGTCACTGCACCTCGATAGCACGACATGGGCGCCTCGCGGATCGGATCGCGGAATTCTATCTGGCCCGACAGCGGCATGTTGGTGCCCGGGAAGTTGCCTGCGACGAAACGAGTCAGTGACCTGCCGTACAATGCACGGGATCTGCCACTGCGTCGCCCGCACCGAGAGGCGAGCGGCTCGTGGTAGACAAGGCGCGGCGCGCGACCCGCAGCGCGCTCCTCATGGTCATTTGAAGGTGAGACGGACAGTTTGCGTATCCGCGATTGATGAGGATCCTTTGAGGATTTGAATCCGCGCAGTCTGCTACGTGATGGCATCCCGAGATGAAGGCATTTTATCGAACATCATGGGCGCAGACCCATCAGCGTTTGCACAAACAGCGAGATCCACAGCCAACTTCAACTCCGCAAAGTGCCATATCAAGGTGTGTTCCCATCAAATTGAGACATATCATATAACTCAAAATAGTGCAATAATGAATGTATCACCCTCTTTTGATAACTCTTATAGTGCAACCGTGAACTTGTGCATGGAACAATTTCAGCTCATGTAAAGTGATGAAGGTCATTTCTCTCGCCCTACACCTGGATGGCGTCAAACACAAACGCCGGCACGAGGTTGTCGAGAAAGCTGCGCTGGATCTTGGCGCACCGCGCAAACTCGAGCATGAAAATGAGTGTGTTCACGACCTCGACAGGCAGCTCGGTAGTTCCAGTGGGCTTGCCCTCGGCTTGGTCCTTGGCGAAAATGTCGTTGACCTTGGTGCGCACATACTGGCCGAGGTACGCCAAAAACTTGTCCGTGTACGACGGGTGAAACTGCTTGAAAATCGTCAAGATGCCCAGCAGCAGCGGCTCGCCATCGATCGGGTTCTTGCCAACGCGAGCGAGCGCACCAAACTTGCTGTCGTACTGGAGCTTGGGCATGTATGCGACCACAAACAGCATACAGAGCACGGCGAGTCCATCGAGCGGCGCGTCCACCGTGATGTAGATCTTCTGGAACGGGTCGTTCGCGCCAATATTCTCCAGATACTTGTTGAGCTCGACCAAGATCGGATTCCCATCGGACCCCGGGTACGGATTGGTCTTTGGGTCGCGGTAGTGGCCGCGAATGTCGTTCAGTAGCGACTGGTTCAACGTGTCGAGCGTGCACGACAATAAATTGGCGTCCAAGCGGCTCGAGAACGAGAGCTCACTGGAGATTTGGCGACGAATGAGCGCGGCCTGGCCAATGATGAGCACGGCCTTGAGCAGCTTGCTCATGATCTTTTCGACTTTTTTCAGAGCCGCATCGTACAGCCGGCTCGAGTGCTCAGGGATCTTCCACTCTGGCTGGAGTGCCGTCGCGACCTGGTCGAGCAGTGCATAGTAGGGCGCCACGGCCGTACCCCAGAACTTGACGAGGTTGTTCAACGTGTGCACAATGCGGAACGAGAGCATCCGATCGAGACCGGCCAACCCCAAGAGGCCGACGCTCTTGTGGAGCACTGAGAACGCGCTGATGCCGCACAATTCGACGCCGTCCTCGGAGAACCAGCCAATGCACTGGGGCGAGTACACGGTCACGTGTGGGTCGGTCATAATGAACAGCGCGTGCATGAGCCGCCCCATGAAATTGACACTCATCTCACCGGCAGGCGGCTGGAAGCGAGGGATCGGGATCGCACGGCTCTGGTATTGGGACGCGCGGTCATAGACTTTCTTCTTCAGGTACCGGTTGCACTCTTGCTCGACATTGTAGTTGATGATCCGCGAGAGCTCTTCATGCCACATGCGGAGCCCATAGATATTGACATAGTCTTGAATGTACTCGAACGAGAGCCGGTACGCATTCAGCGTCGCTGCGAGTTCCACAAAAATGCCGTGGCATTCCTCCGAGGTATTCTTCTCAAAAATGAGCGTGTCGTGGAAAGCCTTGGATACGCGGTACACGAGCTCCTTGCGGAGACCGTCTTCCAAGACCTGCCGCGGATCGACCTCAATGATGCCCAACAGCGTACGCTTCATCGCGAGGATACCTTCCGTGTACTTGGACACTTCGTTAGTCGCACGCGCAAGGCGGTATCGCTCGTTCAGCTGCGCGTGGTCCTTGAGCAGCGTATTTTCAAACTTGACCGGGATCGGCTGCATGTGGTCAGTCTGGAGCTTGATGATGCCGGCTAAAATACGGAACACGCTTTGCGGGATGACCTCCATGACGCGGCGGACGTAATCCACTAGCTCCCCCGAGTAATACTCGGCCACGGAGATGACATCTTCCGATCCACACTGATGGATACGCGTGAGCGGCACGTCCAAAATGGATGCGAGCTTGAGAAACACGGCGCGAAGGAGAATGACCGAGGACGGATCGTTCTTGACGCGCTGGTGGAGAATCGCCATGAAATCGTTGATAATGTCCCACGCGTACGACAAGTCCGAAACGTTCTCGATGATCGCCATGACTTCGTCACGGATGCGCACCGTACGCACCATCTCGGTGAGGAACTCGCGGGACTCTTCAAGGTAGGCCTTGACCTGGAGGTTCGTATCGATCTGGTCAAACTGCTCGACGTGACCCAGCGCCTCAATAAGCCGCTTGATGCGACGACCGGCCTTGACGTGGTCAATGTAGTCGAGTCCATTGACCTTCTCCGAGAGGTCCTTGAACCAGTGCATCAAATCTTCATTCCGCTCGACGCGCGTGAGCGGCTTCTCGCCCGAAAAATACTCGCTCAGTTCGATCATGCGCTCCGACGTCTCGTTCATACAGCGCTGCCAACGCGCCTCTTTGGTCTCGAGCAAGAGCTCAAACATTTGCTTGAGCTTCCACTCGAGCTGCGAGGCCTTGAGCAAGAGCGTGATGAGCTTGTCTGGGTCTGTGCCCCTGTCAAAAATCTCGCGCTGCTCTTGGGCATTGTTCATCATCGGGATTACCGGCTGGATACGGCTGTGGAGAAGCGTCCAGCGGATCGTGACGTTGGCATGGCGAATGCAGTTGAGCAGTGGATCCAAGTGCTCGAGCACATACTGGTCCGTGAGCACGCCCTCGGTCAAATAATAGTTGAGCTCGTCGATGGATTGCTGCGTCTGCTGGGCCTTCTTGCGCGTGATGTGGGCAATGTTGGACGGTTCCAGTGTATTCGCGAGCGCGAGCCGCGCCGCCGGGTACGCGGCCCACTCCATCGAGAGATCTGCGACGGCGCCCATATAGGTCGTGATGATGAAATTGTCGTTAAAGTGGCGGTCCACAATCTCGCGCATGCTGGCCTTCTCGTGGATGAGAATGTCGGGCGCGAAGTACAGAATGACAAAGAGCATTGAGGCCTGCGCCGCGAGCCGTGTGCTCCGGTGCGTGCGGTGCGGGAAGCTGGGCTCTTGCAGATAAACGTCGTCCGACTGGAGCTTGCCGATGACCATGCTCACAACTTCTTCGGGCGGTGGAAACCGTTTGAAGTACCGCTCTGGGTACTGCGGCGGCTTGGGTTGGCCGGGGAGGTACCCCGTGACGCGGCAGAGCTTGCACACTTCGTCAATGTTCTCCAACGCCGACTCGCCTTTGCTGCGGTAGAACGCAATGACCATCTTCTCGCGGGTCGCGCCGGGGATCTTGCGGTCCAGAAGAAGCAAGATGACGCCGTAGAGATAGAGCGCCTCGCTCATGAGCTGCGCTCCGTCCGTGTCGAGTAGAATGTTGGCCAGCGTGTGCTGGATGAAAAAACCTTTTTCCAAATCGTCCAGAAACTTGAGATAGTCGCTAATGTACTGAGAGAGAGAGAGTATAGACAGCAGTGAGGATTCTATCGCTGGCTTCTGGGAAGAGAGAGAGGGTGGCGGTCTTACCGTGTAGACGCCTTCAAAGAGCTGGTAGAAACGGTCGAGAATGTCGGCATGGTTGTCCATGAACTCGTCGTCCACATCCAGCAGCTCCTACAGAGTTGAGAGATCCATACACACGCACCACACGTCGGTCGTTGGCTTTCCGCATCCCATACAAACGCTGAGGTACCCAAAGCCTACCGTGTTGCTGTTGACCATGTTCTCAAAGTCCTCGGGGCTCTTGAGGTACGCAAAGTCGAATAAGATGTTGAGATACTTGAGCTGCTCGGGGTCTTCTACGTGGGACGGACCCACAAACACGCTAACCACACACAGACACAGACACGGTATATCCCTCGTGAGAAACGCATCCAGCGCTGCTCCCCATTGCTGAGCTTTGGGTCCGCACCCTGGGATGTTTTGCGAGAGCCGCAGCAGCTCAGCGATGATCGCGCTGCCGCGGCTCACGAGCCGCAGAAGCGTCTGGCCGCAGTCGTTCTCCGGCGCGAGAAACTCCATCGCGCTCGCGTGAATAAGAAGAGACCGTCGCGCGCGGGCGAGGGGCTCTCTCTTGTTTCTGTCGTTTGATCACAACAGGATGACGGTGCGATGCGTGCATGTTCAATTTATGGTGTGGGCCACATCAAGGATCTTCTATTTTATCCAATGAAATCGATCATATACTACGAATGTCGTCGATGATTGGCTAAATATATCATACG
Source organism: Pythium aristosporum (assembly GCA_023337755.1). Lineage (NCBI taxonomy): Eukaryota > Oomycota > Peronosporomycetes > Pythiales > Pythiaceae > Pythium > Pythium aristosporum. The sequence continues at coordinate 10,026 of JAADXL010000216.1, forward strand.
CTCGTCATGCTGATGTTCTTCACCGACCGACCGACCCTGCTGAAGATACCAACGCAATATGCGACTCGGGTCGTTCTCTCTCTTTCTGTATAAATATGTCACTACGCTCCATTTACTACGCACGCTGAGGGCCTCCAATGCTCTCTTATGCCCTCATCCTCGACGCGAGGGCTGTTCTCCGGTCGAATCCAGAGTCCACTCGTCGCCCGGGGCCGTGTGCCGCGCGGCGAGCTGCTTGATCTGCTTGAGCCGCTCCTCGCAGTTCATCGTGAAGCCGAGCTGCTCCTGGTGGAATGCGTGGCACGCGAGGTTTGCATTCAGTGCGGTCTGTCGCACGCAGACGGCGACGAGCGAGCTGGGGATGATCTGCGTGCCGTACAGCGGGCCGAACGGCGCGATGCCGGGCTTGCACTTGACGCGTGTGCGGTACTCGAGGTCGTTCAGAGGCTGCACAATGATGTGGACGTCGTTGAATTGGCCCGAGAATGTCTGCACATCGTAATCTTCATCGCACTCCTACAGTTCACAATCAGTTAGCGAAACGGATCCAGATCGAGTGGAGAAAACAAATGGCCCCGACTTGCCTTGAACACAATGTGGACAAAGTCGTTGCCAATGTGCCGCTTCTTCTTCATGGTCGTAGAAGAGTACTTGCGGTCGCTGCGTGTGGTCCCGTCGCTCGGCGTGTCGAGCTGCTCGGTCTCAAGACCGTCGTGTGCCGTCATCATGGTCGCGACGTGGAACACCATCTAGCACACACGAATTTTAGTACCTCAGAGTTGAAGAGCTACGTTCGAGCGGGAAAGCTTCCTTACCTGTAGCGAATGGCTGCGATAGAGCAGCATGCACTTGCCATCCGTGTGGCTGGCCGAGGTATCCATGCCGCCGCTGTATCCACGGAGACCTTCCAATTGCGTCACAGTGCCGAGTGCTCGGAGAAACTGGAGATACCGCAGTGAGCCGCCAAAGCTGCCGAGCAGCTCGACCTCGGTCTTGCGCTTGCTGCTGCGCAGGTACAGCACGCCAATCTTGTGGGTCTCAAACTCGGGCGTGCGATCCAGCACGTTCAGGCCCAGCGCAAGCGACGGTCCATTCACCAGAAGCTGTGGTCGATCTTCTACGCCCAGGTCAAAGAGTTGCATCATCAGGAACACGGGATCGAACTCACGACTTGCTGGTGTGTTGTCCTCAGCCTCATCACCACCAGTTGATTGACTACGCGCAGAGGCGGAGTCACCAGGCGAGGTCGTCGCGGGGCCGGCCACCCCCTCACTTTCGCCTGCCGATGGATCCGCCTTCTTCACCGCACCGGACATCGCGTCTCGCCCGTCCTCACCAATGGACTCGGCTTGGGTAGGGTCTCCTCCGAGCCGTTTCGATTCATCTTTTTCCTGAGAAGGATCAGAACTTGTGTGAGCAGAGTCACTTAGAAGCATCGGCTCCATCGCATCCGTAGCCCCGGGCTCACTCTCGGCGGGCGTCGTCTCACAGAAGAAGGACGGCGATCCACCGATTCCATCGTACGCTGGTAGCGGTGGCACGGGCAAATGGCGTGAAGGAAGCGTCGCGTAGTCATTGCGGTTGGACAATGGAGGCGATGTACGAGCTGGCGAGGCTCTTGCTCGTCTTCGATCACTTGGCTTGTCGGCTGCGCGTGATTGGACCACCTGTCCTGGTACTTGTGGTGGGCGATCAAGCGATCGCCGATCACTCCTCACTGCGGCATCGCGAGTGTCGAGTCCATCTCCATTTGTCGGGGCTTGTGCCTTTTGGCGCAGGTTGCTGCTCTCGGGACCTGCTAAACTCGACATTTTCCTGATCAAAGGCTTTGCCTGTTTGGTCGGCCGAAGGCTGAATGGGTCCAGGTCGGAGATGTAGTCTTGACGCATGGACAAGTGCCATCGTGATGTGGAGCTGGCGCGGCGCACGATGAGTAGAGACGGTCGGTTTGGTCGAACCTCGATCGTGACGATCGTGTTATGATACACCCACGAGCGTTGCGTGACGCCGGCTTGCTTGTCGTCGACACCGTGGCGCTTGGTCTCCGAATCCGTGATCCGTAACGCCGGCGCCAACACGAGATCGGTTCTCGACAACGCAAAGCACATGAGAAAGTCGACGGCCGCTTCCGCGAGCGTGAGCGTGTGGTTCGTAATGGCCAGCGTCGCGGACTCCTTCAGCAGAGGAAGCGCGGCCGTCGCTAACGATATCCGATGCTGTTTGTCTTGGCACTGAAAGATGATCTCGCACAGTAGGCGGTAGGCGAGATAGGTCGTGGCCTTGTCAATGTGTCGCCGGAAGGCCACGAGCACGAGATCTTCCAGCATGCGGCACTTGTGTTCGAGTTGCATGACCACCGCCGGCGTGCTCACAACAAGATTCCCCATCATTTCAAGGACAGCCGCATAGCCGTCACTGCGAAACGAGCCGTCGGGCGTGAAGAAACACCTCGTCCCACTCCGCAGCAGCAGATCCAGTCTCGCCGACACAACGTCGGGAACAATGTGGCCCAGTAGGCTGATGGCGTTGGTCGCAGTGTGCAGCAGCGTGAACTCGGCGTCAAATACCAGCCGTAGGCAGCGCAACAAGAGCTGTTTTTCGTGGCGCGCTGTTGCCAGCACCGATGAGTCTGAGGCTGTCGATCGCTGGTCGCCACTTGCTCCACCATGCGCCGACGATGTCAACGCGTGGAAGATACCGGACTGATGGGCACCCGACAACTTTGAGAGCACGCGGGATGTGAATGGAACCTTCGGAGAGATCGGTTTGCTGTCGGCGTAGCTCGTCGCGCCATGGCCACTGACTTGGGCGGCGGGCTGCGACCCGGCTTCTTCGACACTCACCGTGCCGAAACTGGCACGATGGGAGCTGTTCGCTCTCGGTCGAGACGGCCAGATCCACGCCGATCCGCTATGAGTCGAACTGGTCTCGTGCTCCTCGCCGACGGTGGGGATGAAATCGTGGTCGGAGATGAGCAGCTGCGTGTCGATGGCCCCGATGACGCAGATCATGAGATGGTGGCGAGCCCGCGCGTTCAGCTCACTGATATAACTCACAAACAACTCGAGCAGCTGCAGCCCCATGGTCGTGAATCGAATCTTACACAGCAGCGCAGCCGCCTCTCGGAAGCTCGACTTGATCTCGAGCAGATTGATGCGCGTCGCAGTGTGGCTCCGCGCAGGCCGCGACCCGTTGCTGCCGCCACTGTCCACTGATTCCGCGACCTGACTGGATGCAGCGCCCTGAAGAGCCGACTCCTTTTCCAGTTCGACCGAGAATGTCTGTAGCTCATCCGGGATGGCCGCGCGTCCAAAGGCCTGGTAGTCGATACACGATATGATCTTCATCGCCGTGTCACTGATGTCGATATCCGTGAGGATGACACGGTTGTGGAGCATGCGTCGGAGTCCTTCGACCGCCATACGGAAAAGATTCGCGTGCGACTCTGTGCTTACCAACGTCAAGAGAGCGCGAAGCCCGTTCTGCACACGCACAAAAGCACCGGTCTGTTGGTTCCGCACTGCACGTCGTGAGCAAAAGAGGAATCGGGACGTGCGCGTCTTGGTGTCCTTCCACTGGAGCCGGAAATCCGAGCTGGCTTCGCACACGTGGAGAAGGCACCGCAACGCGCAATGGCGCACCTCCCAGTTTCGGTGGCTCTCCACAACAGTCGTAATAATGTCGTACATGCGAAGCGCTCGCGACTGCGGCAAATGGTTAAAGTAGGACGAGAAGAGCGACACAATGCCCGAGATGGCACAGAGCTGCGAGTCTTCAAACACCGACAGTTGCACGGCGTTTTCGAGGATCTCGAGAAGCGAGTCAAAGCGCACACTCTCCAGCGTGCGCGCGACTTCCGTGATGAGGTCGAGCGCCTTCCGTCGAATGTTGGGTTCCGGATCGTCGTACACGTCTGCCAGCATCGGCAAGAGCACTTCCTCCACCACGCGATCCTCACAGACATTTCGGCTAGACCACAAGTTGACCTGCAGCAGCTCAAGCGTTTCTTCTCGCACACTCGCTGGCACTTGGCGATCCACGAAGAACGTGCCCATCGTGCTTTCCAGTGAATGAAGCCAATCGATGTGATGGGCCGGGTGGGCCGCTTCGGCTTTGTAGCGAAGCAGAAGGCGAATCGCTGGCTCGGGCAAGTAGGCGAAATACTCGTCTAGCACATCGTAGAACTCTTCAATCTCGCCAGTGAACTTACCAGTACGCACGAGATCGACCACCACTTGCAATGTGTCGAGCAGTTCTTGCGGGATTCGAGTCATGTGGACAGGAATATCGGCCGGGATCTGCGAAGCGGAACCCGAGCTCGATCTCGTGAGGGCGGCCGCGGCGGTGATGTTCTGCTTAATGACCTTACCGCCACTGCCCTGTCGAACGACAACGCGGCTCGCCGTGATCTCGCCCCTCGACAGCCATGGCCGTAGCGTGCGAAACATGCGTAGGATAATATCCCACTCGACGACGAGACGCTTCGACGGCGATGGCTTCGCGGTGTCAGCACTCCGGCCAACCTCCTGTGGAGCTGCTGCCGGCTTAGAGTCGCCAAACTTCTTGATCAGCCGCTGGATCGCAAGAATGATTTCAAACACCACGAGGCCGTGCTCGCTCTGCAGACACGTTTCGATCGCTAGTAGAATGGGAGCCCACTTGAGTTCGCCCAGTCTTGCGGCGCGTTGCGAGCCCCAGCAAGACATTCCGACATAGAACACGGCGCCGCGGAGGATCCACTCGTTGTGCTGCAGTGGGTTCTCCAGCAGCGTCACAAGTCCGCGCAGAACCTGCAGGCCAGCGCTGCTGTTGAGTAGATACTTCATGACAAGCCATGTCTCTTGGTCCAGATTCACCATCCAGCAGAGCGTGCGCAGACACACGGACGTGCCCAGCGCGTGCTCAAGCCCGTGGGTCGCGAGCACGTGGAAGAACGCAAGGAAGCGCTTGCAGGTCTCCATCTCTCGACGCGACATGGCGACATCGCAGCGCCCGCAGACCATGCTCGTGATGGCAATCACGGCTTCGAACTCGAGCATGAGGGGGCTTCGCTTCAGTATGTGCTGGATCAGGTGCAAGAGATCGCGCTGCTCGTCCGACTCTTCAAGCCACTGCACCAAGAGCCACCCGAGCTCGGCCTGGAACGGCTCGACGTTGCGGCCATCGAGCGTGAGCAGGCGCAGCGTTTTCTGGAGCTGCTGCGAGTCGCCGCTGGCGTCGTGGTCTTCGAGCTGCTGGAAGATTCGTCGGCGCGTGGCGCTGGTGAGTTTCGTGCCATAGTTTCGGATGCACAGATTCACAATCTCAAAGGCCAGTGTGCGGACGTCTTGGTACCGATGGCTGAAGAGCGCATGCATGGCGTCGAGCAGCGTCTCGACGTTGGCGTCCGGGGAGCGTCGCTGCCAGGGCCGCGGTGTGGTCGACGGTGGAGGCCCTGCCGTTGAGACGGTGCTGTCTGTGCCAGACTCGCTTGACGTGTCCCCGCCGTGGTGGAGCTGCGTGTACCTAGCCGCCAGCGATGAGAGAAAGCTGCTCTCGCTGCCGCTGCTAGTCATAGATAGCGCGTGGCTCGGCCGCGTCTCATGGGCGGAATCGAGTCGCGCCCGCTGCGCCAACTGCGTGATGATCTTCTCAATGTCGCGTGTAAAGGTACGCTCGTCTGCGCGGATTCGCTGGCGCTGTTCCACGCGCTGCAGCTGCGCAATGAGCTCGCCCACGACGATCGGGTTGGTGGATCCCGTCGCCGGTGTGCGCGATCCGCGCGGAGTCGCCGCCGTCGCGTCGCCACGCATACTGCGGCTGCGCGCCGCCGCGACAAGCGTCCCGCTCGCGTCTCTCCTGGGCGTGCGCACCGCCAACGGCGTGCTGTCACTGCTGGCTGGCGCTGCGTCTGTCACATGCGGATCTTCGGGCTCGCGAATCGCCGGGATCTCGCTCATGGCTGGAGACGGGCGCCCCCCTCACCCTCAACAGGGACCAGTGGCTCCGGATCCCCTTCTCGGTCTCGTCGCAGTCGCTTCCGCTCGCCGCTCCTCGTCGCGTGGCGTCGTCGCGGCGGTCTCTCGTGCCGTGGGGCGGAAGGTTCCCGTTGTGGGTGGGGACTTTCTTTTTCATCTTTCCATCCAGACTCGGGACTCCCAGAGGTTGGACCAAGGGTGCTACCATCACTCTTCACATCGAGCCAATCACAGGGCGCGAAAAGATCTGCGAGCGATCTATTTCCACCAATCAATCGTGGAGGAGATTAATTTCCACCAATCATATCGCCCTCCGCCTGAGCGAATGCACGTCAACTGTGTCTTTCGTTGCGATGGGGAAAAATCGAAGCTGACGGCGGAGAGCTCCATCCATCCGTCGACAGCCAACAGTGGCATGCAACGGGACGACGGCGCACTACTAACGCGGCACGCGAGCCAGACGCAGTGGACTGGACGCCATCTCTTGTCCGCCGTGGAACAGGCGGCTGCGTCATGGGGTGTTCGCAAGCAGTCAGGGTTGCAAAGCCAAGCAGCGCAGGGGGTGAGAAAGAGAGTAAATATGTAGTAGTAGTCTACTGTATATGCATAGTGTCCTGGTGCCGAATATCTCTCTGATGGGTCTTTGCTCTATGCCTTGCTTTGTGCCTGCGAGCGCTTGGACGGTGTCGATTCATCGGCAGTCGACGCTGGTGAGGAAATCGACTGCGTCCGGAACCGTAAGCCGTCGGGCAGCTCGGCGTTCGACACCTGCGAAAGACTGCGGTACTGGCTGAGCACCATCTCGGATTCGCCGGGAGTGTGCGAGAATGCGAAACCTGTGTTGCGGCGCACGAGGCGCGGCGCCTCCATGATCACAGCGGACTCTTCGCCCTTGGCCAAGCGGTTCCACTCGCGCATCAAGTGGGATGGCTCCGGGTAGAACAGTACCCGACCGGCCTTGGCAATGTAATTTGGCAACACCGCTCCGATCGTCGCACCGACAAGGCCGAGCCAGAACCAGGCCTCTCCAAACAGCTTGTTGAGCACGCCGTACGCGACTTCGGTTTCGTACAGCTCGGTTTTTGTCCAGCCGTACACATTCGAGAAGAGCGCCATAAACGCAAAGTAGAAGATGAGAGTGCCAATGGTCGACAGTGAGTTGGCGCGGGTCCAGTTGCTTGTCATCAGTGCGACTTGGGCGGTCGACGCCGTGATCAAATAGGTATACGCGGCCACACCGTCCGCCCACAAACCCAGATCATCCGACCCGTAGAGATAGTGGTCTTTGGTGTCTGACGCGAAGTACCAGACGAAAAAGCCGTCCGAAAAGAACGGGACGGCAAAGATCACGTACGCATGCCACGCGCCGAGCCCACACCACCCGAAAAACGACATCCAGTTGAAGCTTCTGTTCTTCAAGCCGTTCACGTATAGCGTCGGGTACTGCATGAGCACCGCCGGAGATACGTCCTGGTTGTACATGGCGATGAACACGATTGGGATCGTCGTGAACAGCGCGTTGTACAGCGTGAAGAAGATGCCGAAGTACATGAGCAAGCCGCTGTACATGGTCTGGACGGCCAGGAAAAAGTTCGACAGAGACAGCGCGACGTTCTTCATAAAAGAGAAGAGAATGAGCTTGGAGATGCGCTTGTAGCTGTAATTGCCGTGGACCAACAACAGCCGCTTGAGGAACTTGAACTGCGCGAACGAGTAGTCACTCGACAGCACTGCCTGGCGACCCTCCTTCCCGCTGATGCCAATGCCAACGTTCGCTGCTTGGATCATCGGCACATCGTTGGCACCGTCTCCGATCGCCAGCGTGATGTTTCCTGGCGAGAACATAAGCGTTGGCTCTGTCACGAGCTTCACGACCGACGCCTTCTGCGACGGCGAGCACCGGCAGCAGATGACCGACTTGCACTGGGTCGCAACAGCCAAGAAAAGGTACTTGATATCATCCTCCAAGATGAGCGCAAGCGTCTTGCCATCAATGACCATCGCGTACTCCAAGTCGTCATCGAGATCGTCGTCATTAAAGGATGTGACACCCGGCTTCGGTTCAAACGCCTTGTCACCATGACCACGATCATAGCTTGCTTCCGAAAAGGTGTCCGCTTGAGCCTGGGGTGGATACACCTCGTCAAAATGGACTTGCGAATTGACCGGCGTGGTTTCCACCCCCACTCTTTCCTCACGGCCACGCCTGTGACCGCGTCGACGTTTCTTTCGATCCTCTTCCCGTTGGTCGCGACCAACGGTAGCAGTCTTGAGCAGCGCCCAGCCAAGCACGAGACCTTGCTTTAAGGCTTGGAATAAAACGCTGATCACCGACGAATGCTCATCCGAACCCCACTTGTCATCTACCCAGTCCACGTACAGCTCCTCGAGTTTCGCGCGAAGACTTGCCTTGTCTCGTTGACCGAGGACAACAACATCCATATTGTCGTCGATGACGTGGGACGACATACCAATGCTCAAAGCCGTCTCCTTCTTATCGCCAGTCAGCACCCAGAAGTTGATTCCCGCCTTCCTCAACGAACTGATGCATTCCTCGACACCGTCTTGAAGCCGGTCCTCAATCGCAGTGGCACCAAGCAGCACTAGATCAACCTCGATAAGCGCTGAGACGCGAGCGATCTTCTCCGCTCGACCTTCCATCGACATCTCGGCCTCACGATACAGTCGACTCCACTGTTCATATTCTTCCTCCGTGAGCTTGCGCATAGCACAAGTCAATGTTCGCAAACCCTCCGATGCATACTCTTGCAGGTGGCCACGCGTGACGTGAGCGACTCCTTGAGGTTGAGTCTTCGACAGTAATTCGAAGAGCACGTCATCAGCTCCCTTGCAAAAGAGGTAGACGCATCCATCCGGGTGGCGGAAAAGCACCGACATCCTCTTCCGGTCGCTGTTGAACTCGAGAACGTTCAGAATCTCGAACGACATGGCTTTACCTTGAATCACAGTGTTGCAAACCGGTCCATCGCGAGATGAAAGGATGTAGCCCAGATCGTTCGCTGCCCACACAAGAGCTTGTTCATCGGGCGACGACGCATTGTACTTCACGGTTTGTGTTGTCGGAGACGCAGCCGCAGGGTTTTCAGTGGCGCCTTCACCTCCGTCGCTCGATTCGTACTCTGGGATGACGGTGTTGCAGATCGTTAAAAGGAGAAGGAAGTTGTGGATCTCGTTCTTCGTTGAATGGTGCGAGTTCAGGCGTGCAATCAATCGAGCGTCGTTGAAACGGGTTCCTGGGCGCGTTAACACAGGGCCTTCCGGCTCCACATCGTTGTACCGGAGGCCAGCAATCGTGCACTTCGCGAAGATCATTTCGTTTCGAGTCAGCGTTCCTGTCTTGTCGGAGAAGATGTACTGGATCTGCCCGAGATCTTCGTTGATGTTGCTGTTACGCACTTGAGCCGGAGTATCGGACGCTTCATCATACATCTCTAGATCGCTCTCGATGTACCTCGCGTGAACGAAGCGCACACCTTCCATGGTGACGTACATGGACAACGGGATGAGGTTGTTGAACAGGATCACGTAGCTGAGGAAAATGTAGTTGTTGTCCTCGTCTTTGCCGGTCTTGGTGCTGGTCGTGTTGATGTACCACGGAATCGTTGACCCATTATCGGATCCGGTGTCAAAGTCCCAGTTGTTGTTGCCGAGCGTGCACGCGACCGAAATGCTGAACAGCATGATCAAAACGAGAACAAACATCGTGTCCAGCGTTTTCTCGACGAAGCTGCGCTTCAGCGGAACACCAGCCGAGTTCATTGCAATCTTGGTGTCATTGCCAGTGTAGATCACGAGACCGATCGTCCATTCCGAGTTGCGGCTTTCGCTACCACGAAGAATCAGGTTGTCCATTGTCAAACTTGTCTCGGTTTCATCAGTGGTTCCGTCGTTCGAAGCTTCGGCAGTGTCGCTGTGTGGAAGCAGCCGCAAGACTCCATCAAAGTAGAATAGGTCCTTGTTCGGTACATCACACTCGGCAAACAGGCGGTGTTTCTCGAGAATGTTCTCCGCAGACATGAAGTGCTTGGTACACTTCGCAACACTCCGGATCTTCAAGTTCGTTTCACCGTCGAGGTTGGCAGTCTCGACGTAGCATCTGCCATCGGGCCGACTTGTTGCAAGGAGAATGCAGTCGGCGGGAACATCTTCACCATCCTTCAAGATCAGAAGATCGCCGACTTGGATGTCTTGCCACATGCCGTCAATGTGCTTGACCTCATCGTTGGCGTCACGTCGGACGATGTGAGCACGTTTCGTGTTCACTTGCGTGTCGGCCTTTTGACGTCGAAGATCCTCGGTCACATCCTTGAGTGCAGAAGTTGCAAACACAATGAGGAGCGGCGTCAAACTGGCGACTGGACTGACCGGCGAAAAGTCGAAGAAGCAGAGCATCACAACGATGGTCGTGTAGAAGTTCGCGAGCCGACTAAACTGCATCTTCAGGAACACGAACGGAAAGTTGTAGAATGTGTACTTGCTTGTGCGAATGAAGTTGGAGCAGAACACCGGTTCCACAGGGGCAGCTTTCCTCGACGCCGTTGCAGGTGTACTCTTGCGGCGCTTGTTGTTGCTGTTGTGCTCACCGGCGCCGACCACGACCACCCGACGCTCAGTTGGTTTATCTTCAATGGCGACCAGTGGGCTGACGCTGAGAGATTGGCGAAGGTTGTGGATCGAATTATTCCGAGCCTGTGTGGGGGTTGCGGGCATCACGGTGGCGAGCGCAGCTCGATCATATTCACGCTGGTCTTGGACCGACTTGACAATCCGTCGCAGCTTCCACCCGTAGAGCAGACCCGAAAGATTGAGTATCGACAGGATAATGGAGAAGAAGCCCTGCATGAGCACGGACGTCCCGCTGCTCACGGTCGTCAGCTTCCCGTTGTAGCCCTTGACGTACCAGATAATATCGAATAGCAGACTGATCTGCATCCCGATCTTGTAGAAGAGCAAGAACTTCGGCACCAGGAATTTGGATCCGTGCCAGCCGAGAATGAGCGTGACATACTGTGAACACCACACACAAAAAAACATCATGCGTCAGCCTGGGATTTACGGCGAAACCAAAATGGGATACCGTACCAGAATAAGCACGGGCACCGTCGCTTGGTACGACAAGCCGAGAATAATCGGCAGGATTCGAAGCGTGTTGACCACGGCCTGCGAGATGATAATGAACTGGAGCCGGCGGCGACTCTGGTAGATCGTCATGCCCTTGAGGAAGCAAAAGACGCGCTCAAAGACGCTCCAGATCTTGGCTTCTGTGTCCGTCTGGTTCTCCAACTCGACCGAGTCGGCCATGCTGTCGGCCCGATACCGAAGCGAGATGATGTTGCGCTGCTCTCCCTCGGTCGCGGCGTTGAACGTGTTGACGCGCCGCAGCGCGCTCGGCGGCGGCTTGGCCGTGCTGGGCGAGCCCAGGGTGGCCACGTTCCGGGGCGTGCCATGGCCTTCAATGTCGATGCCCAGGTGGTAGTCGGTCGCGAGGTCCGACGGCGACGGACGCGGGGACGCGAAGTCGACCTTGCCCATATAGATGGCGATGTGCGGGGCGGCGTTCCTTTTCCCGAGTGCGCGCAGAACCGTTCCCGTCGCGTCGCGACAATCACTCTGCGATTAAGCGGTTGTTGGGCAGACCCGTGCCGCCTCGCGCCTGGTCGTCGAAAATGGCCGCGGGCGAAATGAACCCCACCAACAATAAACACCCCTTTGGCTGAGAGTGACAAGGGACGGATTACAGCGCAGCCAGAGCGAGAGAGAGAACGTACATAAGGTGATTACGCTTGTCGCGTGAGGCCAAGCGGGGTAGGGGTGATCCGACAAAATGACAACGAGGGCCAAAAGGAGACAATCGAAAACGGAGTTTAACGCAGAGTGGGACTGTCCTAAACTCCGTTTTGAAGCCAAAAGAACAAACTCGGTTCTGACTTCCCAACCGTTTTGTCCAGGGTGGACCCCAAAATAGCAACGCACAAGATACATAATTCTGAGGCCAATTGTGGGTTCGGAGGTATTCTGTTTCCAGCCCCAGGACGATCTTACCGGACAAGTTACCCCTCGCAAACGACTTAATAGTGTGCCCCCATGCCCGATGCGCTTGGCCGATGGGTCGGTATGATGCAAGCCGCCAGAACACAGGCCAAACAGCATCATCCAATGATGCCTCCCTCCATCTTGGCGTGTCCCAAAAAGGGTCAGCTCCCATCTTGTCGAGATCAGTCACAAAACACGGTATAACTTCCTATAGACCATCATTCTGACAGTAACCAGGTTACGATCAGCACGTAACCTTCCTTGCCGTTTCAAAAGGACAGCCATGCCGAAAATGGCGCCAACGGCCACCGCATGGGGGTAACCCATCTCGCATGCACCGCCCCCGCGTGAGCTGTGGATAGAGGCGGCCATGTCTCTCCAGCGCGTGCCGGCGCAGATTGTACGCGAGACCATGCCGGCGATGGATCCGGCGGCGCCGCGCACGCCGCGTCCGTGGGACTGGGTCTGCTCGGCGCTGGTGAACAAGGACAAGGGCGAGGTACGCCATTCTCTGGCCGACGAATAGAGATGGGCAGTGTTAGCTGATCGTTATGTTCTAGTGTGCCGTAGAGATCCTTGACACGGTCTTTGTGCAGCGCGAGCAGATCTGGTCGTGGTTCTACAGCAGCAGCGGCGGCGTCATCCGCAAGAAGACGCAGCGCAAGCTCACGGCCGCTAACGTACTGCAGCGCTTCAGTAGTATCGCGACCAGCTACGAGCAGAACGTGGCGGGCTTTTTGGCACTGTGCTGGTTCGAGGACCAGCGACGGCTGCAGCTTTTCACGGCGTCAGACTGCCAGACGTATCTCGCGAGCTGCAAGGGCAATGCCTGCTTGAGCGCGTTTGCCCACCCGCGCGGCGAGCTCGACCCAACACGCTACGCCAATCTGGAGCATGAGTACTCGTACGTAAGCCGTCTGAGTTATAGGACCCCGTGGTGGTGAATGCTGATGTATTGCTCCCGAGTTAATACAGACTCCACAAGAGCGGGAGGCTTCAGGGCAAGCTGTATCGCCACGCGCTGGGGAACCAACGGATCCTGAGTATGGACCACCAGCTCAATAGTACTATCGGCGACATGGTGCAGGCCCTCATCAGGTGAGCACAAGAGGAGAGCAAATGTTAAGGAGGAAAAGGATGTGATCTCATCTATTGTGTCGCTCTCCCCCTTTCAGTTTTATTGAAAAGACCAAGAAATGCCGCGTCGTGCATTGCAATGCACACTTTGTGATGGACGCCTTTGGTCGCGCCATGCTGTGGCGAACGGACGGCTTTCAGACCATTTCGCTTCCAAGCTGTAACGTTGTCAGTGGAGCACCGGCGTACCAGGGCCCACACGCAGTCACGGAGCGAGTACTCGCTCGAGCCAGGGCCGATGCCTCCAAGCAACCGGATGAAGAACTCATTCAGGCCATTTTATCGTCGCCAACGCCAGTCTCGAGACGACAGACCATGCTTCTTCAGACGTCGGCCTCCCAGCCGTCCTTGCCCTCTCCTGCATCCGAGTTCAATCCATTTGCAGACGACGAAGTGTTGAATCGACGCGGGTCGATACAGTCTCGAAGCCAGCTCCGCAGCAAATCCGACTGGGACGAGGCCATGCAATTTCTGCCCACGAGCTCCTCTCTCTCACGTGGGCGAAAGCGAACACTGTCGGCCGCACATCTCGTGTCGAGCCAAAAGCGAGGCTGCTGCGGAGACCATTGCGACACGGATGTTCGGAAGTGGACCTCGAAACGGCTTGGCTTCAAGCCGACGAACCTAGCGGCGGGTCCAATCGGCAGTCGCGACGTGATGAGAAAAGGGATTGGAGTTGGCCGCAGCAGCAGCGTGATCAGCGCGACCACGGCTGCCAGCGCTTTTATGACGGCTCACCCCGACAATTCTTTGATTGACGATTCCCTGACCAGGAAGCCCATGTCCCCTCAACGGCAGCAAATGGAACAAGGAGCAAATGACGGGGCGATGGGTGAGCAGACACCGCATACCATCCCGTTCAAGCTAATCGCACAGACTCGAGCTGAGAAACAGCTCGTCGATTTGTTCATACGACGATATCAAAAGGGCGAAGACGGCGACTACCTCGCTGAGATGTACTATGGCGATGGTGATCCACTCGGGCAGACATTTCCAGGGTACTACTACCAAGAGGTCCAAGTGTGTGCGAACTGCTTTGCATTTTATACGCTCGTGGAAGACGTGCGTATGAAGGCATTGCGTCAGCTCGAGCGGAGGCGTTCGTCCACCAATAAGGACCAGAGGAAACGTGGTGGTCAACAAGCGGGCGCACGGGACCTTAAGCCGCTCCATGAAGATCGCGAAGACATCGAGGGAGATGAACTGCAGCTACTCGAACTGGCGGTTGCCGCGAGGGGGCTGTACAAGCATGCCTGGGTGTTCGCTCGGACAGTGTGCGTGCCAGCGATCTCGAAGAAAGATGCCGCTGAACTGTTCAGTTTCGTCAACCCGCATCCGGCAGTCGCCATGGTGATCCACGCATTGGGAACTCTTCTCCTCGGCCGTGATAATGCGACTCCATCCGATTTCAAGCGCGCCATGTCCCAAGATAAACTCCTTCTACAGCTGCAGCAACTCGACGTGGAGCATTTGTCGCACGCGAACGTGGAGATCGCGGCAGCGCATGCTCGGAATCCGCTATTCTCACCCGAACGCATTGGGCCCATCAGCTCATGTGCTGGTCGATTCTGTGACTGGTCTGTGATGACTACCTTGTCTGGCTCTTACCCTTCGTCTAACCACTGTTTTGTTGCACGTAGGATACTAACCGTGCTGCAAGCGTACGCATGGAAAAAGTACCCGGCGTTTCGCGACGATCCAGACACGTGGGAATTACTGGCATATCTGAAACCCGATCTCGCGGCCTCGAAAATCCCACGGCAGGTTTTCCTCGATGGTTTCTTCGGGTCACCGAGTTATGGTGGATCAACGCGACCAAGCCACAAACAACTGGCGGGATCAGATTCGACAGCCAAGAAGAAGTCCACCGCTGCCGCCATCGCGCGACGTGCGATTCAAAACGAACAAATGGCACGACTGGCGGCTCCTTCGCGCGTCGTGGAGGCGACAACACTCGGTGGCAACGACATGGCTTTCGTTTGCGCCGACGGCGTCACCAAAATCCCGTACGCGGTTACCGGTCATGCTGCCGCGGGCAGTACCAAGTGTAATTTGATTGTGTTTCACGACTTTTTCGACACTATGGAGAGTACGAAGGTTTTCTTCCGACCGATTGTCGCTAAGCACGTCGGCGCTCGCGCACTCTTCTTCAACTTGCCGGGGCAAGCCGGCTCGCAGTATTCTCACGAACAGGACAACCCTGCCGTGTTGAACAATGAGTGGTACGCGCACAAAGTGCACGAGTTGCTTCAACATCTCCAATCGTCCTCGAGATTTCTCACGACGGGTGTCCCCTTCCACCTCGTCGGCTTTGGCAACGGCGCCAACATTGCGACGAGTTTCGCCATTGCCTACGGCAAGCTCAACTGCTACATAGACGATCTCCAGTCGTTGGTCCTCCTCAATGGGTTCGCACGCGTGGATGCACAACTCGCGGGTATTTTGCATAGCACGGTCAACGTCTTCTCGTGTTTTCCTCCGGCACGGCCCGATCTTCCGGTGACTTTCTTTTGCAAGTATCTGTTTTCCGAAGCCTATTTGTCCAAGATCGACGTCAACCTCGCGCTCAGCATATACACGGCCGTGACCAATCCAATAACGCTCGACGGACGCATCCGGATATGTCAAGGAGCGTTGCAGCACGTGGATTTAACCCGCGACCTGCCGCAGATTGCGGTGCCGCTTGTGCTGGTTCAGTCGGTGGAGAACGTGCTCGTCGCACCCACAAGCATCGACCCGTTCCTTCAGCAGCGCGTCCATATCGCGCATTCCTGGTCACATCAGCAGCAGCAACCACAATCGTCGGGTTCTGTGACAGCAGAGCCGCTGGTACCCACCAAGACCAAGAGGCAACTGCATCAGGTACTGGCGGCACCCGGTAGCGTTTTCGTCTCGTGGCTCCGAGCTGGCCACGAACTTCGCCAGGAGGCCAAGCACTATGTGATCGAACTACTCGAGCTCGTAGTGTGCTCGAAGGAAGCGAACGCAATACATCGGCATGGTGTCACGCACCCGTTGCCGATGGAACACGTCTCCTCCCCAGCCAAAATAGACAAAAGGAGCTCTGGCCAACAGGGCCAAGCGAGTGCAGTTAGTTTGTCGGCTTGCAAACAGGCGGCTGCCACGCCAACGTCCAAGGTCTCGATTCCAACTAGAGCGACACCACCACCGCGCTTCGATCTCGTGGATTGTGACCAGAAATCCACGGTAATCCCAGACAGCCCAGCCGATCGTGCTGGTTCGTTGGTTGGAAAGAGAGAAGTCGGTCTGTCTGCAGTTGTCTCGAGCCCACATCGCCGAGAGAGCAACCCAGACAGTACGCAACAAACTTCGATCCGCGAGAAACCACCAAGGCATTCGGCACTCGGAGAAGCAGTTGCTCCTCGACAGCCGACATGGACCACCAACAGCATGAAAACAATCGGTGAGTCTACCGCAGTTGCTGTGGCTCGTGAACCTGAACCGACTAGCTTCGGGGACTTGATCACACCGTCGCTACCGCCTCGCGTTGACAAGCCACTGCTGCCAAGCGCGTCATACGACAACGCTCACCGAGACTATTACAATACAGTAGACTCGGAGATCGAGGCAGTGCGCATGCGAATAGACGCGGAAGAAAAGCGGCTTCAAAAGGAGGCAGAAGCCCTTCGTGAGCGCCAGCGGATCGCCACAGAACAACGGATGGAAGCGTTACAACGCGAGCAAGACCGCCGCCGACGGCAGTGGGAAGAAGAAGACCACGCGCGTCTTGCGGCTCTCCAACAACAGATTCGCGATGAACAGCACGTACGAGACGATGCGCGGAAACAGCGCGAGCATGAGCTGCTTCATGCCGACGTCGCGACCATCGCCAGTGATATTCCGTCCACTATCACTCCGTCATCGGCTCTCATTCTCCCATCCCCACAGAAACAATCGGACGATCTCGTGGCCTCGGGCCTCTCTGCGATGAAACAAGCCATTCGCGCGCAACCGGAACTGCCCAGTTTGTTTGATCAGATGGAAGCCGAAGAAAGAGCCACGAAGCGAGTCGGCAAAATGCGCGTGGACGATTTCAATGCTGTGAAGAATGACATGACCCAGAACTTTTCTCACCACGTAAAGGAACATGAGAGCAGCCTACGGCAAGAACTACTGCGCCGGAAGTATTCGCACGCGGTCCGGATCCAAAAGCATGTGCGACGCTTCTTGGCGGTGCGGAGAGTGGCAACGATCCGCCAGGAACAGCAAGCCGCCCGAATTCGGCGATTCGCCGGTGGAGAGATTGTGCGCATTGTGCGAGGCTTCCTTGGGCGCCGTCGATTTCAGCACTATCGAAGAAAGTGCGTACGTGAGGCTCACGAGCGTGCATCAGCCCTGGCGATCCAACGACTGTTTCGAGGTTTTCTGTGCCGCGTGAAGTTCCGCCGTCTACTAAGAAACAAAAAGGCCATCGTGGTGCAACGCGTCTACCGAGGGCACATGGGCCGATTGTACTGTGAGGAGCTGCGTGAGGCACTGATGCAACGGCAGTTCCAGGACCGGAATGCGGCCAAACTGCAAGCGACGTGGCGTATGCACGTCGCGCACCACAGCTTTCTCACGCAACGCATCTCGATCCTAGCGGCCAATGAGATTCAGCGCATCTACCGCGGCCATCGTGGACGTGTCGAAGCTAAACGCAAGAACGCGTGGCGCAAGGCCGAACCAGGGCCCGAGCGACTGGCGCTCGGGCTCAAAATGATTGAAGGATCCAAGCAGGCGTTTGAGCGGCAGCAGCACGAGATCGACGCGCTCCACCGCGCACAAGAAAGTGTCGAAAGACAAGTCAGCACGATTCACGCGGAGCTGCAGGATTCCGAAAAGGAGCTGGCCATCTTGGAGCGAGAGCTACAAGAAATAGATCAGCTGGAAGCCGACCTACGCGAGCTCACCCATGAGGCCGAGATGCTCCACAACGGAGGTCTCGAGGGGATTCTTCGAAGTACCAGTTCGTCGGCTTCAAAGGCCGTAGCCGCACAGCCATTGGGTAGTGGTGTTCCCACTCTCGTTGCGTCGACTGCGTTCCCGTCCTACGAAAAGGGAATCGAAGACCTGTTTGAAGGTCGGAGTGACATGAAGAAGCGCCAAGCCGATGCGTACGCCGTCGAGATGGCGATCCAAATCAAGCGCGCCGAGCGAGAAAAGAAGAAGAAGGACCTGGAAGCCGAGTTCACTAGCGTGTTTGCCGAGGTCCAACAGAAGCGCCAGTCGCTTCGGGAAATGGAAGAGAAGCTTGCCGACATGGAGGCGACCCGCATGCGCAAGGACCGCGAGTTCGCGCGCATGCAGCGCAACCTGATGGAGCTGCTCGAAGAGCAAAAGCTCGAGCTCGAGAACCTTCGTGAGAAAGGCATTGAACTGGAGACCGCGACGGCGACGTCAGCAGCGGCAGCCGCTGCGACCGCCATGAAGGCCAAGGAGCACGAGAAGCGTTCGCAGGCCATGTTCGAGTCCACAGAAGAACTTATGAAGTTTCAGTTCATGTCTATGTCGCTGTCATACTTCAGCTCGCTCAATATGCTCAAGAACTTGCGGGACATCAACGCCGACACGACGGCTTCGGCTATCACGTCGACGGCCGAGACCGCAGCCGCGGCTGCAGCGGCAGCGGCGGCAGCCAACATCCCAACGATGAAGCGTCTCCAGGTCGGTGGCTCGGATTTGATGTTGGCGGCGTCACAGCTCAAGAAGACTGAGCTCGAGAAGAAGCGCAAGGAGGAAGAAGACGCCAAGCAACCCAGTCAACAGCAGCCCATGCCCGATCAAGTTCAGGACTGGACCGTGGACGACGTCGGGCGTTGGCTCGACACATTGTCACTCTCCATGTACAAGAAGGCGTTTCAAGAGGGCGCCGTGGACGGCGCGTTCTTGCTCGAGCTGCGACCCGAGGACATGGCGGACGTGCTGGGCGTATCCCACAAGCTCCACGTGCGCAAGATCATGGTCGCACGCAACAAGCTGCTGCCGCTCTCGCAACAGGAACAGCTCCAGATCGATGCCGTGAACCACGAAGAGCAGGCTCGAAATGCCCGCCAGGGTCCCAGTAGCTCGACACCATTGGACCTCGAGACAGTCTTTTCGCAGGCTCGGAACGGCCGCATGAAGCGGCTCGTCGAGAGTATCGACGCCGGCTTTGACATCAATGCCGAAGACGACAAGGGCAACACGCTGCTGCTCATCGCGTGCCAAAACGTCAACATTAAGATGGTCGAGTACCTCGTGGCCAAGCGCGCGAGCGTCAACCACAAGAACGCACAGGGCAACACGCCGCTCCATTTCGCCATGGCCTACGACACGGAGGGCAAGCTCGGCGAGTACCTCATCGCTCACGGCGCCGACGACACGATCGAGAACTCGTTTGGGCTCACGGCGTACGACGGGCTGCAGCCAGAGTAAACCGGATAGTGAGCAGAGATACAATTCCATCCAGTGGCTAGTTGATGTGTCCTGATGTTCTAGTGATCCCTCCACGGACGACCCTCAGTCGTACTGGCTGTGCCTGCTCGACAGGTCGGCCTTGGCCGAGTTCTTGCGGTGGCTTGACTTGCGCTTGCCGGGACTTCGCTGGTGCGGCGTTGAAGGAGCCGACAAGATCGACGACGTGAGGTGGGTGAACTTGAGGACCCGCGCCTTGAGCTCGTCGCGGAACACGGCGGACGTGACGGCCTCATGGAGCACCAGCGCGGCCTGCATGTGGTTGAGCCGGTGCGTGGCGCGCTCGATCTTGCGGAGCTTGGTGCCTTTGAGCAGCGTCCGCCATTTCTGGTCCACTTCGATATTCGCGGGGAGGTCTTCGACGCTCACACCGTTGACGACGTCGAGCACAAACTTGCCGAGCTTGCGGGCAACGTCGTAGAAGTAGACCTTGTTGCCACCGTAGATGGCCACGTCGAGGTATTCTAAGAGGCGGGGAAGAGAGAAGCGTGAGTCGTCGCGTGCGCGTCATTGAGTGCTTCTCACGAACCACGAACGTACTGATAAAGGCCTGCATCTCCTTGCGCGTGGCCTCGTACTGGGCCCCAAAGCCCAGCGGTTCGTCGAGCTCTTGCAGGAAGCGGGGCAGCTCGTGCCACTCGAGGTACCCGGTCGCGTCCGGGTCAAACGCCGACCAGGTCGTGACAAAATTCTCATACTACGTCAGCACCAGAACGTGAGCCCACCACGCCTCTATCAGAGACCTTTCCCTGCCTCTTCCTACCTGCTGCGGCACGAGCACGCCGTTGGCGCGGTCCTTTACGTTGGCAAAGCCCTCCAAGATGACGGCAATCAAGATGTTGAGGAGCACAAACGTCACGAGCATCGTGAAACTGCAGAAGTAGACGTACGCCACGGGCGTGCCGCAGCCGTTGAGCGGCACGCAGTCGCTGTCGGCGCGGTCGCTAAAGCCGCACATGTGCGGGTCAAACTCGGGGTCGTCCACGCAGTCGTCCGTCGACGCGAGCTCGTGCATGAGGTCGTTCCATCGCTCGCCCGTGGCGCACCGCATGAGCGTGACCATGGCCCGCGAGAGCGACTGGAAGTTGGCACCAGGCGTGACGAGCTGCCCCATCTTGACCTTGGCAAAGAGCTGCACGCCCAGAGCTGCGTAGATGAACAAGACGAGGAAGAGCAGCCCGCCAATGCTCACGAGCGACGGCAGTGTGATGAGCAGCGTGTTGGCGAGCTGGCGCAGCGACGGCCACGTCTGCAGCAGCTTGATGAGCCGCGCGACGCGGAAGCTGCGGATGGTCGCGGCGCTCGCACCGACCTCGTCGCCGCTGCTCCACGTGTACACCATGCCGAGGAACGAGCCGACGACAACACCAAAGTCAAAGACGTTCCACGACTCTTTCCAGTAGTACCGACCGAGCCCGAGGATCTTGATGCCGGCCTCGAGCGTGAAGGCGCAGGCGAAAAAGTAGTTGGCATAGTCGAGCACGGCGCGGTACAAGTCGTCTTCGCCAAAGTAGTGGAGCGCCATGAGAAACGTGTTGAGCAGGATGGCGCCGATCGCGAGCGTCTCGAGCGTCTCGCTGTGGGCCGCGCGAAAGCAGAGCCGCCGCAGTCGGTGGCGCGGCGTGCGCAGCTTGCGGAACGGCCGCATGTTGAGCATGGCCTCGCTGATCATGAGCCACTCGCGCTGCGAGCTCGAGAGCAGGAACGTGCCGTCGAGTTTCTCTTTCATGCGGTTGAAGTTTTCAATCACGACGCCAATGAAGAGCTGCACGACAAAGAACGAGCCGCAGAAGATGAAGACGATGAAGAAGAGCGTCCACCACTCGCGGTGGTTCACGACCGGCTGCATGTCGATCTCGGTCGCGTCCACGCTCGCGAGCATGAGCGTGACCCAGCCTTCGGTCGTCGAGATCTCAAAGAAGGTGCGCCAGCCCAGCAACACGTTGTCAAAGTTCTGGGGGATCGTGCGCGACCACGCCGCACCGAGCCAGCCGCACACGAGGCGGGACGTCGGCATAGTCCCGGCCGACGAGGCGTCCTCGTACATTGCCGACGTGTTCCGGTCCGTGAACCAGAGCTGCTCGGCAGCCGTGAGCGCGCGCCACGCACGAGGCGACGTGATGAGCTGCTGCTGCGCGCCCGACAGCGCGTCGAACGCCGGGCCGACGCAGCTAAAGAACTTGCCCTTGAGACTGTTGACGGCCAGGATACTAAAGATCGTGAGCATGAGCAGCACGACCATGAGCACGTTGACGATCTGCGGGATCGCGGCAAAGAGAGAGCTCACGACGAGCTTCATGCCAGCGTTGCGGTTGATGAGCCGCAGCGGCCGCAGCGCGCGGAAAGTGCGCAGCGTCGTGAGGAATTTCCACTGCGTACCGTCGGCCTGGAGGCCCACGACCGAGACGAGCGTGATCACAAAGTCCATGACGTTCCAGTAGTTGCGCAAGTACGCGTCCGCCGAGAAGAAGAGACCGTGGGCCACGACCTTGAGCACGATCTCGACGACGAAGAGCGACGTGAGCACGAGGTCCCCCCAGCTGAGCACGTACGGCAGCAGACTCTGCGGTGCCGTGAGCGGATTGTCGAGCACGACGGCGACCGTGCTGGTCAGGACGAGCACGAGCAAGATGCGGTCAAAGTGCGGGTGGTGCGTGATCGCCCACGCGTTCCGGCGGAGCCAGTGGCGCGGGCCGAAGAGACACAGCGCCGTGCCCGTGGGGTTCCGCGGCCGCGTCTGCTCCGGCGTCAGCACAGTCTTGGCACTCTTCTGGTTCATGGCGGCGAGCGCGAGCGCCGACATGGGCGCGGTCGTGGCGGTGCCGCCACTGTTGCCAGCCCCCGCCCCACTGCCGACCGCCACAATCGACTTGAGCGACCCGTGGGTCGGCAGCGACCGCGATGTCTTTCGGCTCTTCATGGTCGACTCGCGTCGCCGGCTCTTGGCGCTCGACTGGTCGCTCGAGCCGCCGATGGACGACCGTGACGGCAGCACTCTGGACTTGCGTCGCAGCTCGTCCTTTTCGATCGCGAGCCGCTCGACGTCGTCCTGCTGGTCCTCAAAGTTGCCCAACAGGATGGCGAGAAAGAGGTTGAGCAGGATGAAGTTGCCCAGCACGACGAGCGACAAGAAGTAGAAGACGCAGGCCCAGCCCGTGGAGCGCCAGCCGTCGATCAGCACGTTGGTCCAGTTCTCGCCCGTGAGGATCTGGAAGATGGTGACCATGGACCAGAGAATGGTGTCAAAGTTGGCGCGCGGCACGTAGCTCGCCGGCTCGAGCGACGTCGGGTCTAGCGGGTACCCATACTCGTCGAAGCGGAAGCGGTTGCCAAAGACCTGCATGCCCAGCAGCGCGTAAATGTACATGAAGAGCAGCAGCAGCACGCTGAAGTTGCCGATCTCGTGGATCGTGCTCACGATCGTGGACAGGAGTTTCTGGAGCGACGGCCAGAAGCGCGCGAGCTTGAACAGCATGAAGATGCGCACGGAGCGCAGGCCCGAAAAGGCATTGCTGGCTTGCTGGAGCGAGCGGCCGGAGATCCACTGTGGCGGCGAGAGCCCGACTTCGGTTAGGCTCACAACAACCACACAGGCGTCAAAGATGTTGTAGCCGTCGGCGCGCCAGGCCGCGAAACCAAGGCCGATCATCTTGAGTGCGGCGTCGACCGTGAAGGCGACTGCGAGCAAGAAGTTGACCGTGTCGACGACGCGGCTGAGCGCCTCGTCCACTGGGTACTGGTCGAGCGACAGGATGACCGTGTTTAGCAGAATGAGCACCGTGCGCACGAGATCCGAGGCCCAGTGGTCCACCACGGCGCGCACGATCGGGACGCCGGCGACGCGCGCCGACCGAGACGGCGGCACGGGCGGCAAGTGGGCCAAGGACGCGAAGCGGGTGCCTTCCTTGATGCGCTCTTCCTCGGCCTCGAGAAACGACTGGTCGGAGAAGTTTTCCCAGATGACGGCGAGCGCGAGGTTGAGCATGAAGAAGGAGCCGAAGAGCACGAAGGAGATGAAGTAGACGGGCGCGGCCGTGCCGTAGCCGGCGTCCTGGAGCGCATACATGATGTCGCTCCAGCCTTCGCGGGGCATGCACACAAAGAGAATGAGCGCGGCCGAGCCAATGCTGTCGAACGACGTGACGCCGTAGTTGAGGTTGGGCGTGTACGACGCCGTGTGGAGCAGCACGCGGCGCACGCGCGCGTCCGGGTGCGTGAACCGGAAGTTGCCGTAGAAGTCGTAGTCGGAGCCGCACGTCTGCGCGGCTGGGCAGCTGCGTGCGGCATTGGAAGAGGCCGACTCGCCGAACGCAAGGTTGCACGTCTGCGCGTCGGCGTCGCTGTCAGCGACCGGCCAGTAGCACACGCGCGGCGTGTGCCAGGGCGACGACGCAAAGGTCCACGCGTCGTCGTCAACAGCGAGCCCTGGGCCGTTGGGGTCGCCCCGACACCGAAACGCCGACGCGTTGGCGACCACGCGCGCCTGGTACGCCGGTAGCTCCTCGAGCGTGAGCCGCGGGTCGAGCGCCACGGGGAACGGCGTGAGTCGACACCGCGCGTGGAACACGCCGGTCCAGAGCTGCACGCCCACGACGCCGTAGAGAAAGAAGAGGAACGAGAGAAATGCCACGACCGAGAGCAACTCCGGAATAGAGCGCAACAGCGCCGTCACGAGCTTCTTGATGCCCGGCACGGCGTTGAGAAAGCGCAGCGGACGCAGCACGCGCAGCGCACGCAGCCCCGAGACGTTGGGCATGCCCGGCGCGACGGCGAGCAGGCCCACAAAGACGACGACAAAGTCGATCCAGTTCCACGGGTCCATGAGGTACGCGCCGCGCTCGCCCGCGAGACCCATGGCGACGATCTTGAGCGAGCACTCGACGGCGAAGAGTGCCGTGAAGACGGCGTCGGCCGTCGTGACGACCGCGTTCCGCAGCGAGCCGGTCGTCTCGAGCTCGCCGTTGGCGTCCACGTGGCTCAGGTCGGGCAGCGCCAGGAGAATCGAGTTGGCAAAGATGAGCGCGAGCACGAGCTGCTCGAAGGCCCGCGAGGTCGTGAGCCACACGATGCGGCGCCGGAACGCGCTCGTCTCGTCAAAGTACCACAGCGACGTGGTCGCGAAGAGGTACCGCTTGCCGTGCGCGTAGAAGTTGTACCGGTCGGCCACGTCGTCGTCGTCGTCGTCGCCGTCCGTGTGGTGGTGGTCCACGTTGCCCGGGGCGTTGTTGATGAGGTTCTGGATGTGCTCGGGCGGCGGTGTTGTCGAAGTGGGGCTGGCGTGGAGCAGGTTGAAGATGGACGGCGAGTGCGAGACGTGGAAGGACCGCTGGTACTGCGACCGCGCTTCCGAGTGGGACCGCACGGACGGCGGCGAGCTCACGAGCCGGTTGCGGTTGCGGCTCTGCTGGAACACACCGAGCGCGAGCGTGGCGGCGCGGCCGCCCACGGGCAGCACGCCCTGCGGCCGCGTCACGGCCGTCGCCTTCTTGCCCGAGTACGCATCCATTCGAACAGGGCAGCCAGCACGAGTATACCGCGCGTGCGTTGACGGAAGGTCCCCACTTCTATTCCATTCATAGTCTCACGTGCGTGCCGTTACGCTCCGCGTTGGCAACTAATTCAACCGTCTCTCTATTGCGACTACTGTACAGTCAATCCTATCTATTCTATTTCTCGGCCTCGTCGCCAAGGCGACGCGCAAACGAGCCGTGCGTGTGCTGCACGAGCCAGACGTCGTCGGCGACCGCGCCGTAGAGCCCGTGGGCCGCGGGGTTCTCGGGGTCCGACTCGACCTGCTGCCACCGGATGTGGGTCGCATTGTACACGTGGAGCCGCGAGTACCCAAAGATGGAGTTGCGGAAGGCGTCCCACTCGGCGCGCGGCTTCTCGAAGGCCTTGCGCATGGTGCTGAGCTTGTACTGGCCGGAGGCGCCCGTGAGAATGTGGGTCGTCGCGCGCATGTTGGTCGTGCGCTTCCAGGTCTTGCCTTTGTAGATATCAAAGGCGCGCTCATAGTTGTGCTGGTGGCCGCAAATGTACAGGTCCACACCGTGCTCGTAGAGTAGCTCCTCGAGTCGCGCGCGCAAGAGCGCGGCGCCATGGCCACAGTTGCTGTCGTCGGACGTGCAGTACATTGGCCGGTGGCCAATCATGACGATCCACGGCGTGGTCTCTCGGTTCGCATTGGCCTGCTCGAGATCTCGGCGCAGCCACGACTCTTGCCGCTCGACCATGAGCGGGTCCCGGGCCTTGCCAAAGTAGAGCTCGGTCGAGACCACGACGAAGTGCACGAGCCCGACGTCGTACGAGTAGAACCAGTTGTTGGGCGCATCATCCTTCCCGACGCGGCCGGTCGTCGACGGCATGTTGCGGAACCGCTCCGTGTAGTGGCTGAACGCCGCGTGCGCTTCGTGGTTGCCCGGCGCGACCATGAAGGGCACAGCCGCGGCGATCGGCTCGATCTCCTCCATGAAAATGTCGCCGACGCGGCCGCCGGCGAGGTGGAGATCGTACGCGTAGTCGCCCACCGACACGACGCCGTCGACGGCGCCGTCAGCGACCTCGGACTGCATCATGGGCAGCGTCGCGGCGTTCTGGTACCCAATGTCGCCCGTCACCAGGAACCGCATGGGACCATCGAGCTGTGCACGCGACGGCGCCGTCTTGGTGGAGAAGGGGATGGACCACGAGTACCGGTCGCTGCCGACGGCATACGTGTAGTGCGTGTTGGGCTGGAGCCCCTCGAGCACCGCGACGTGCATGAACCGCGTCGAGTGTTTCGAGCCGCTGTCGGTGAAGCGCGTCGTGTTAGCGGTCGCCGTCACGGGCGTGTGCTTGGTGATGCGCATGCGGTAGCCCTCCACGAGCTTGAGGAACTGCTGCGTGCTGGCCGTGCACTCGCCCATGGTCGTCCACTGCACCGTGAAGCTGCCGGGCGTTCGGCCGTACGCCGTGTGCACGTGCTTGGGGCGACACGCGATCTGCTCGGGCTGCGAGAGGATCGTGTTGATCCCCAGGCGGTGCACGCTCGACCAGCCGTGGAACGTCGAGCCCACGACAAACTCATAATCGCGCACGCGCGAGTCGTTGAGCTTGATCCACGCCTTGTGCTGCGTCACATTCTCGCCGCGCTGGTACGTCGAGATGGCGGGCTGCCGCGTGAAGGCGCCCGTGGCGTTGACGGCGCGGAACCGCAGCTCGACCGACGCGTCGTCGCTGCAGGCCTGCCACGGGTCCACATCGCCGTGCGTGCGGTGGACTTTGGCAATGTACGTCCGCCGTGTGGTCCACTCGACGACGCCGCGCGTGCCCAGCACGAACGACAGAATGTCGTGGGGCACGCAGTTCTCGATCTCGCGCTGGCGCATTGCGTTCTTGTCGTCGTCGTCGAGCGCGTCGAAGGCCGCGTCGTCCAGCAGATGCGCGTGCAGCGCCGCCGCTCGCGACGCCAGCAGCGCCAGCGCCAGCAGCAGAAGGCGGCGGCAGGGGGAGACGCCCATGGAGAAGAGAAGAAGAAGAAGAAGTGGAGCGCGGCAATTTCGTCACCATTCTCACCCATTGCGACCGTTGGGAACGGGGTGGACCACACTGAGGATTCGAGGGTATACAAAAAGCAAGTATAAGAAAATCTGACGAAGAATGGGTTCAGCCGGTCCTGCGACAGGGGTTCTGGGACTCAGTATCGGTTGATACCGGTTTTACCTCGATAGACTGACAGTGGGTGGATGGCACTAATGTGGGATGGGTTGATATCTGGTGTGGCCACAAGAAAGCTCGGACGCTGCTCAATAGCGAGCGTTGATTGGCTCAAACTTTTATCCCATCAGTAAAAAAGCGCTTTTTCAGGTACCCCTCCTTCTAAAAGCGAGGAGATCCCCGACACCAGTCCCCATCCGAGCCCCTCGCGTGAACATGGCGACGACCGTGAAGCAACCGACGTGGTACCCGCCGCGCCCCATGGACTCGCTGGTCGAGTACTGGGAGAAGCACTACCCGCTGCGCCTCTACAACAGCCTCACGCGCACCAAGACGGCGTTCGTGCCCATCAAGGGCAAGCGCGTGCTCTGGTACATGTGCGGCCCGACCGTGTACGACCAGACCCACCTCGGCCACGGCCGCACGTACACGTGCTTTGACTATGTGCGCCGTATCCTTGAAGACTACTTTGGGTACGAAGTCGAGCTCGTGATGAACGTCACGGACATTGACGACAAGATCATCATTCGCGCGGCCGAGAACGGCTGGCTCGAGGCCCACGCCGGCCAGGAGCTGCCCACGAACAAGGACGAGCGCACCAAGCTCGCCATGGAGTGGGCCTCGCAGCAACCGGCCGAGGACAACATGCGCCGCACGGTGGAGCTCTCCAAGTATTGGGAAAAGTCGTTTCTCAAGGACATGGCGCTGCTCAACATCAAGACGCCGGCTGTGCTCACGCGCGTGAGCGAGTACGTGCCCGAAATCATCGAGTTTGTGCAAGGCATCATCAAGAATGGCTACGCGTACGAGAGCAACGGCTCGGTGTACTTTGACACGGCGGCGTTTGGCCAGTCCAAGGGCAAGGCGTACGGCAAGCTGCTGCCGGAGAACGTCGGTCAGTCGGAGCTACTCGCCGAGGGTGAAGGCTCGCTTTCGCTGGGCAAGCAGGACAAGCGCAACGTGAGCGACTTTGTGCTCTGGAAGAAGTCGAAAAAGGGCGAGCCGTTCTGGCAGTCGCCGTGGGGCGAAGGCCGTCCCGGGTGGCACATTGAGTGCTCGGCCATGGCGAGCGACACGATTAAGCACCTCGCTGGTGGCCAGATCGACATCCACTCGGGCGGTATCGACCTGCGGTTCCCGCACCACGACAATGAGATTGCGCAGTCGGAGGCCTACTTTGACTTTTCGCAATGGGTCAACTACTTTGTGCACACGGGCCACCTCAACATTGAAGGGCTCAAGATGTCCAAGAGCCTCAAGAACTTTGTCAAGATCCAAGAGGCGCTCATGGACAACACGGCCCGTCAGCTGCGGTTCCTCTTTTTGCTCCACAAGTACAACACGCCCATGGACTACAACGACAACTCGATGGACGAGGCCGTGACGGTCGAGCGCTTCTTTAGCGAGTTTTTCCAAAACATTAAGGCCAAGCTCCGCGAACTGGGCGTGGAAAAGAGCCAAAAGTGGACCGATGTGGAGAAGAAGCTCAACGGTGTTGTGCTCGACACGAAGGAGAAAGTCCACATTGCGCTGGCGGACGACCTCAACACGCCGCTCGCGATTTTCCACTTGCAGCAGCTCGCCAAGGAAGTGAACCGGTACCTCGCGACCCCAACGGAGCACGTGTCCATGATCTTGCGGTCGGCGGCCGAGTACATTACGCACATTCTGGGCGTGTTTGGGCTCGTGCCGGGCACGGACATTGGTTTCCCGTTGAACGCTGCCGAAGGCGGCGACCAAGAGACGGTGCTTGCGCCCGTGCTCGACATTTTCGCGCAGTTCCGTGACCAGATCCGCGAGGCCGCGCGCTCGGGCATGGCCAGCGGCAGCGTCAAAGACCTGGCCAACAACATTCTTAACTTGTGTGATGTTGTGCGCGACGAGCAGCTCCCGCACGCCGGCGTGCGTCTTGAAGACCGCGCTGGCAGCAGCTCGATCTGGAAGCTCGCCAACAGCGAGGAGCTACTCGAAGAGCTCCAAAAGAAGGCCGATGAAAAGGCCAAAAAGGAAGAGCAGAAGCGGCTGCGTCTTGAAGAAGACGCGCGCAAGAAGGCCGAGCTCGAGGCCAAGGCCAAGATTAAGCCCGAGGAGATGTTTCTCGCGGAGAAGGACAAGTACTCCAAGTTTGACGAGCAGGTAGGTTGGCCCTAGCGTCTACTCAGCCAAAATGCCTCGATACTAATGTGGTTACTTGCGATAGGGAATGCCCACCCACGACGCTGCCGGTGAGCCGCTGAGCAAGGGCGCCATCAAGAAGCTCGCCAAGGACTATGCCAAGCAGAAGGCGCTCTACGAGAAGCACAACCAGCAGTAGGGCCTCGGCCAAAGTGTGCTTGCTCCTACACGTCGCAGGAATCCGTGGATTGCTGTCATTGGTCCATAGTAGGTGAATATTACCCAATCCAAACGTGCTAATTCGCGGATTGGCTAAAAATGACCAACACTGAAGAGCTCACCGTAGCTTCCCGCCTGTCATTCCCCTTGTTCACAGTGAAGATGACGGCGAGCGACAGCGGCGGCAAGCGCGCCAAGGTCGAGCTCGCGCGCGGGATCAACGCCTTCAGTGCGAACAGTCAGTCGCGTCGCAACGGACGCTTTGCGTACAAACGTGCTGAAGCAGCCGCGGCGGTGGCATCTACGGCATCCACGGCCGGCGACTCCAAAAAGCCTTCGTTCTCAACACACCGCTGGTACCCGGCCGACCACATCCCCAAGAAACTGCCGTCGGCCAAGACCGCGCGCAACAGCCAGAAACCAGCCAAGCTGCGCAAGTCGATCACACCGGGCACCGTGCTCATCTTGCTGTCGGGCCGCTTCCGCGGCAAACGTGTCGTGTTTCTCAAGCAGCTCGCGTCAGGCACGTTGCTGATCACGGGTCCGTACAAGATCAACGGCGTGCCGCTGCGGCGCGTGAACCAGGCATTTGTGATTGCAACGTCGACCAAGGTCGACTTGGACGGCGTTGTGCTGCCCGAGATTGACGATGCCTACTTCGCCAAGCCGCCGACCCACGCCAAGAAACCGGCCGAGGACCAGTTTTTCGATTCGGCCAACGACTCGGTACGTTGAGTGGTGGATGATGGATGGATTTGTAGTGATTGGCGTGTTCGTCGATCGATGCTATGTATCCGCACGTTGTATACGCGCTTGGGATCGCTGTGCTGGATGGACGGACCCTTGATGGTCTGTCAAGAAGTTCCCCTCGAAGCTGGTCGGTTGACCCGTTCTCTCTCTGTGAATTGGACAGACGTCGCGTGTGATTCCCGAGCAACGGAAAACCGACCAGAAGACTGTGGACGCTGCGCTGCTGCCCAAGATCGAGCACGACGCGTACCTGCGCGCGTACCTGAACGCCAAGTTCACGCTCACGAAGAACGACCGTGTTCACGAGCTGCGCTTCTGAGAGCCGAGGTGTTGCTGTACATCTCGCTCGCAGTTGCAGTACTAGGCGATACCAGAAAACGAAGCTAAAAAGGCATTCTTGTCTTTGTTTATTAGTGCAATAGTGTCGAGATGTGGGTGTGGAGTGTACCAGCAGTCTTGCTGCCTTTGTATCGTTTACGCTCGGAGCTCGGCATCAGCGCTTACTCTAATGCAGCTCGCCAATTGTTCTGGTCATGGTCGTGTGGTGGTGGGCCCTGGTTGTCTTGGTCTCCTCCGATTGGAGCCACATCACTTGGCACCGAGGGCGGAGCAGACGTCTGGGAAGTCAAATGAATGCTGATATGTTGGGGGCGGCCGCAAATGGACCCTGGAGACTCAATTGGCACGTAGCCGCCGTCCAGAGACTGGGGGACGAGGAAGCAAGTCGGCACTCCGTTGCTGTTGGTCATGAATGTGTAAGCGACACACGACGAGATCTCTTCCAAGCAAACGCGACAGCAGTCGCCGACCGTCGTGATCGGGACGCCTCGAAGAGATGGAAGCGGGAGGCCTGGACCATCCGGTTTTCCAGGATAGCCCATGCGGTAGCCGACCTGGTTGGTGAGTTGGCATCCGAGCGGAACGTCCTGCGAAGTCGCGGGGAGCACACTGACAGCAAAGAGACATGCGACGGCAGCGACGGCGGCACCAGTAGGCTTCATGTTGAACGAAGGGAAGAAGAAAGAAAAGGAAGAAGACGAAGCGAGGCTTGGAAGCAACAAGTGTGCGAGCGTGGAAATTGCACAATGAGGTCACGAAGATACCAATCGGAACCTTGTTCGTCGACAAGGTGTGTCCGCACGAATAGAGCCAAGAGGGTCACTTGGTAGCAACACTCAGCCTCTTATATCCTTGAATGAACGAACCCAGAGCCAACTGGAATTCCAAGCGAATCGAAATCTGGTCCAACCCAAAGCAACATTTGATTGGGTTTGTCTCTTTTGAATATGAAGAGACCCCAAGGTTTACGCCTCGTGGGTTCATGTCTTGTCGGTTCGTTGAACTCAGCGCCACCAACAACAGAAAAACATGAGAATTTGGAAGACTGGCGGTTGGGAGCATGGATATTCCCCCTCGCCTCGATGCAGCGAGAGCTTGGTGATGACGAAGAAGAAGAATCATGGCGACGATCGTTGTGGGCCTTTTGTCGAAGTAGAAGGTGGAGAACAAACACACATGCTGCCACTGGCGAGGATGCTGATCGAGAGGCGAGGCTAAGCTAACCATTTATATTCTATCAAAACGAATCAACCTGTAGCTATTATTGAATATCACCACATATCATTTATTGACAGGTTATTATGTCAGCAACGTGTGAGGATTGTCTCATGCAAACCCAAACATATCCATTCACACAGGTTCTACCAAAAACAAC